>JAMKCH010007090.1:0-36482 GCA_023653785.1 Ophioderma brevispina
TGTTTTGTACGCCAATAGCTTAAAATTAATTTTGGTCAAACCAAAATGGGGCACATTTTTGCTCATAAACATCCACAAAATATTCATCTAGCTCTAAGTTTTACAGGGGTAAATGAGAAAATAGTAGCTTTAATCAGATACCTAATATTGTCCACTTCCAGTACAATCTGGGGTTCTGGGGGGACAATGCTATTACGATCGGGTCATGACACTTAATACTATTTTCAAAGGTGTTACAATTGATATACAATCATCAAGAATATGATAGATTTGTATGGACTCACACTGATTAAAAGGATGTTTAAAACTTTTGATAAACTGGGCAGGCCCATTTTTGACGCGGCGGGGGGGGGGGGGGGTGCAGTTGCCCCCCAAATTCCAAAAAAGGGGCAAAAAAGGTCCACTTTTTTGTGAATTTTGATAAAAGTAAAAAATTCAGGGAATTGACAAAAAAATCCATGTTTTGAGAGATGTTCAAAAAGTCCTAAAAAAGAACCATTTTAGGGGGTTATGTCCACTTTTACCAAAAAGTTCCCCTTTTCGAAGTTTGAACCTCCCCAAAATAAATCCTGCGTACCGCCCAGGTCAACTGCGGTTGTGTAGGTGCCCTGAATAAACAGCTTTTTAAACTATAAAAAACTCCATGGTTGATCGCTAATAGTCTCGTCTGCAGGACCCCAGAATTTTACCAGAAGTGGGCAAAATATTGGGGTAGGGAGAAAGCTGCTATACGGTCTTATTTACCTTGTGAAACTTGTAGGGCAACAAGATGTGTGGTTGGGTGTATGAGTTAAAAAAGACACCCCATTTGGTTCAACCAATATGATATTTTACTAATAAAAAGGGTCAAAAATTTAAATCTGACAAGAAACATTCACTTGTCTGGTGTTGAGATGTTGGAAAAATTCAAAGGAACCAATGGGGATAGACACACTTTTTTGAGTCCCACACACCCCTAAATAAATCTGGACCTGGGGCCCAAATAGTGAAGCAGCTAGACCACCGAAAATCATTCCAGTTAAATAAACTTTTTTTAGTTGGGGACGGACGCTCTACAAATGATCGGGTTTCATTATTGTGTACTTCATAACAGATGCATCGACTGTATGGAATGGGAACTACTGCAAACTGCATGTTCAGAAAAAAATCCAGGAAAAAGTAATAATTTAAACAAAAAATCAAAACAAAACAAAATAAAAAATCCAAATAAAAAAGTCCAGAAAAATACCCCCCAATATTTTAAAAATGGACACAAAACAACATTCTGACAAAAATGCAGGAAAACAAAATTTAAATAACATTTACAAAAGAAAAATCCAAGTTCCAAGACAAATTACAATAATGTTAGTTGCTGTGCACGATAAACATTTTGTCAAAAAACAATTATGCTTGAAATCAGCCAAGTGTGCAATGCTAAGGTTTACACGTACATGGTACACAACACGTGTTTTTTTTATTGCATTATCAACTTGGTTGCTGTACAACTTCCTTGTTCTTGTTGGCTATCATGTGAAATGGTACAGGTATGTCTGAATTTCATTATCTTTGATAAAATATGACTATGTTAACTGGAACTGTAAGAAAAAAAAACTAGTGTTTTTGTTTTCTACAGAAGCATAAATGTCTAAATGTAATATGTTTAATTATGATCTTGCAACATGAAAATTGATAGGATTGTGTTATGAGGAATATTATATTGAAACTGCTACTGTGTTACGATAGAGACTCAAAGGGGGAACTTTAGTAAAAAACTATTTTTAGTATAATAAAGTGTAATATTTTCAGTGACATCTTGAGGTGATGATGGGAAATTTTCCACTTAAAAAGTACACAATCTCCTAGAACCAGGAGTGTTTGTACTACATGATTGCAGCTGACATCATGTGCCACTTTTAGTTTGTGTTTTTTTGTAATATTAAAAGCAGTTGATATGGAAGAATGTCTGAAACTCCCACAAATCAAAATGAAGACTTTTACTGATATTGTGCTAAGTCTTGCAGGCAGATTCCAGACTAATCCTTGATAACATTACAGAATAAATTTGATACTGCTCTTGTGATCAGCACTCAAATAAGAATAGTTCCGCTCTGAGCAAGAGATCATCACAACTTATATCCAGGAGCATAATTGTTGGTCAAGATCTAATCTAATCATGCTAGCAGTGGTGGTGGCCAGGGGGGAATGGGGGAAATTTCTTCTTGCCCCCCCCCGTTTTGCCATCCCAAGACCAGAAGAAAATGATGGATTTTGGCAAAAAATCAGCAATTTGGGGCCAAAAAGCACCAAATTGGGCCAATCCCCCCTCCCCAAATTTCACTTTTCCCCTGTTTCCCCCGAAAAAGAAGTCTGGTGCCGGCACAAGGGGGTGAAGCCCATTCAAAACCAGTCGTCCGTGGTGGGCGCTGACATTTTGATATTGATGGAAATAATTATTAGTTTGAGGGCTTGTATACACACATAATGTCAATTCTTAAAACAATCCGGCAAAATATCAGGATTGTTGGATGTTGGGTGCTATTGGGTGGTTAACATTTTGTCCTACCCATGGCCACCACAACGACTGAAATGACACGGCATGAGTGGTCTTGATTTAAATAACCGCCTCAATGAATACATTTTTCCCTAAGTGCGCATTGCATTATGGGAAAAAAAGGAGTAATCGGCAACAATAATCCAGGTGCACTATTATTACACATGGCCACCTCTAACAAACATCAATTTGTATTCCACTCCCTGATTATTGTATATGCAAAGAGGCACACCACCCACAGTATGGGAAGAAGCGGAGGCATCAATTGCTTTCTATTGTTGGCACTATGTTTTCTATTGTGGTCGGCAAAACATGCGAGACGGTAAATTTTCTGAAAGATGACGTAAACGCTTTACCTCTCTATATATATAGAACCCTCTTTGGCCGGCAACAGCATGATAGATTGTTCAAAGAAAATTTAACCTGCGGACAACAATGCTTGTTATTCAGTCAACCGTGACATTGGGTATATTATCAGGGTGTTATTGGAAAGAGGACATTCCGATCTTTCTTTAGAATACTTTGCTTAATTATTAATCGTACTGTCCTATAAATTGGTAGGGAACTTTGGTTCCTTAATTTCGATTACACCCTGTATAATCATGGTGGTCTAACTCAATATAAACAAAAATTAATTCAACTTTTTAAATAAACTTTGATGTATTGTTGTTAGGTTATGAAATAAATAAAATACAGGAAAGATAATAGTCTCTCTCTCTCTCGTCATCCCACAAAAAGCCTAATGCTGAAGCGAAATGATCGAATGGGTAATAAAGCCAAGAAAAAAAGTATAATTTCCTTTAGGTTGTTTTTTTAATTTTAGAAAGCATGCAAAATTAAGCTTTCCTTAATTACCTTTTTGGACAATTTTTTTGGCCCAAAATTTTTTATATTTTCTTAACAAGACAAAGTCAATAAAAACAAAACAAACAATTTTATGTGCTTATTTAGGCAATTTTATAAAGCTACCTACTTGGAAAGCTGAGAGAAACTTTCTTTGCCTGGGCCTATATCTGTATAAACCTTTTAAGTGTTTTTGGAACGTTGAATTACTGTCATTTCTTCTCTCTATCTTTTACTTTGCACTTTCAGAACACCACCACAACGGGGGACTAGGGACCAATGTTGAAGAGTTGCAACTGCAAAGCCATTTTTGGCTACTGTAGCTGTATACCAATCTGCTTTGGAAAAGGACCCATCAGAAAAGACCAAACAAGAGTATTTATGACGGATGTAACCCTGTTAATGGTAAGTTTTTTTGTTTAACAATTTAAGAGTATATACAGCCCACAGGATTCTCTTTTGGGGGGGCCTTTGTATCCAACTGGCTTGAAAAGCAGTAGGGGGTTGGTTAGGTTTTCTTTTTTTCAGGTCTTCAAAAAGTGAAGTACGATTGAAACCAGACGTGGGGTTAAGGTGCAATAGGGGTCATTATAGTGCATGATGTACAAGGTCATGGACCAAGGTAAAAGGTCACCTGAGGTCATATTCCAGAATGACATCTTGCCAGGGGGAACACACAAGTTTACGTGCTGTATTTTTCAGTTTGGGAAACCCTCACTCTGTTAACACAAAAAGAACATGAATAGAGTAGTGCAAAGAGAGATGTAGCTATGATGATATTTTTTTAGCCAATACTGAATAGGAAATCTTTCATTTCTAATAATATGAATCACGGTATTATGACCCAAATATGGCTATGGTTTTCTCTTTAATTTAAAATTTGTAATTCCACTGCAGACATCACTGAGTCAAGTGCGAATAGGACTGGATCATACTACCAGGTGCTCTATATTAATGACCAAACTGATCCAAATGTACGTGTTGTGGGAGAAATGAATTAGGTCGGGGACCTTGATGAACTGAGTTTCTTCCATGTATCAGTTTAAAGGATGGGAAAGAAATATTACAACATAAAAAAAGTAAAGAGGATGGAATTGTATCCAGGGTCTCTCTTTTGGAGCGATTGGGCCAGACTCCACCATATTTAATGTTGCTGTGGGGATCGCTACACCTCTCTACAGCCGGAGTCTGTACCTTCCCAACATGAACAATGCCGGCACCCATTTATACACGGGTAGAGAGGAGTAATTGAGGGAAGTGCCTTATTAAGGGGAACATATTGGTCACAGTGGGGCTCAAATTACTCAAACATTTGCGTGTGGGTTGGCACGGACCACATGTGCCGGTTATTAGGAAATCCTAAGTTTAATTGTTAGACAAAAATCTATGATCGCAATTTGGTGAAACCTGGACTACTTTTAATTATCTAAGGCTAACCAGGACAGTGGCATAGCCAGGATTTGAAGACGGATGGGAACGCAGATTTGTAAATGTACCAATTTTTCCCCCAAATTACCCCAAAAGTTTTTTTGACATGAATTTAAAATCTGAAGAGCTGGGGGGGCTAAAATTGAAAACCATCAACTTGTTACAGACATCAACTGTATATTGACTATTATTATTAAAAAACGCGCAAGATGTACTACATGCATAATATTATATGTTGTCACATTAAAAATTGAGAGTGTGCAAGGGCAACAGGTGCAAAACTGCAAGCACATTAAAATGCCAAAACTATTGTTTTGCTTTAGAGTTGCTAAAATAATACTTATGAGGAAAAGTTCTGTTGAACTGGAACCATTGTAGATTATATTGTATTTAGTATTTAGATTATATTGAGAATAATTATGTTCCTCTATAAGCAACAATATAAGTTTTCATAAGAATTTTCGTTGTTGAAAATTCAACACCTGTTACAGGTGAATATTTAACTTTGGAGATAGCCAGCCACACACAAGTGTTAAAAAAACCTATGGCGTTGGCTGGATTTAAAACCGGCAACCTCCATATATTACTAGAACGGCGCTCTTCCAACTGAGGCTATCAAGCCTGAGTTGGTAGAGGAGCAATAGATATCATCTATAGGTGTTAGGTCCGAATACAGAGGCTGATTTCAGTTCAGAGTTAGCATTAATTTTGTCCGTACGTGACCAAAAATAGTTTCATGCGTCAGTAATGCATCTATTTTTAGTAACAACCACACCCACCCAAATTTGATAAATATCAATGAAATTGCAGGGCCTATACACTTCATTCTGGAGCGCTGTTCTAGAAATATGGAGGTTGCTAGAGGGCACATGTGGTGCAGGGAGTCAGAACTCACCTCCATTAGCATACAAGGTTGTGGGTTAGAGCCGCTGTCTCATGTGTTGGCACTTGGCAAGGACTTTACTCGCTTGCCCTCTCCACCCAGGAGTATAAATGGGTACCGGCACTATGCTGGGAATGCAAAAAAAGACTGCTGTGCGGGAGGAATGGCACAACCCCCCCCCCCCCATAGACAACTTAATGGGGAGTTGGCAAAACGCCAATTTTGACAGAGAGATGCGCCCTGCGGGGCTCCATTGCATTTTACACTCTTTCATTGACATCATAAATTTTATGTTGGGTTGTGGGTTTTGTTACTTTAAAATAGAGCAAAGGAAATATTCTGTCTGGACAGAAATGCTTAACCTGAACTGCATAGGCTCTCCATCGCTTTCCTAGAGGATATCATAGAATGGTATATTTACATCTCGAGGGTTGACAAACAGAAGGACGTAACTCACTTTTGGTGACTTTGAGGTTTTGTTACCAAAAAAAATCTGTAACACCTACAGATTCTGAAAACCATGAAGCCTTAACTCACAAGTCTACTTCCTATAGCCTACAAAGCAAAATAACACTTCACACATATTCAATGGTGCACACTGTGTTTACTAACAGAGCCTTAACTCTGAGTTACGGGACCTCTGATGGTAAAATGTATTTGGCCAAACAATGAGTTGAGGTTTCATAGCTTGCACAATTGCCGAATTTCACACAGCTTTTTAGCTCCCTATCCACTTATATGATGATTTGTTTTAAAACATTCAAAGGGATGCATGCTTAAACATTGATGAAATAACGTGTCAATCGTAGGCATGATTGAAAATGTAATCACAGCTTACCATTTTCAGTTACCGTAAGAAGGACGTAACTCAGACTGTAAAAGCAAAAATATTAAAGAATTCTTTAAAAATAATAAAAATATTCTAATTAAAAAATTGTTCTTTGTGTACTAAAGTTTATATCAGTTTGCTTACAAGTACATGTTTGAGCTTTATGAGATGTGTGACATTTTGAGTATGAATAGATTTGCTTAGTAGAAAATTTAAACATCCAAATTCTCAAAAGGCAGTAGTTTTGAGTTAGGCTTTCTGATTGTCCACAACATCGATATACAATTAAGATTGTCTACCTGGTGAACTACCCTGATATACAATTTGTATTGTCTACTTATCTACCTGGAGAACTACAGTAGTCTTTGCTTTTTAAAAGAACATTGAGGAAAAAATACAGATTTTGATTTTGATTGGGATGCTTTAAAAATTTGCGGGAGTTCTGTAAATAACAGAGGATGCGGCTTTTTTGGAAACACGATTTCATCACCCTTAAATCTATCAGTGAACCCCAAAACACTTTTTATGACCCCAAAGCGTTTTGTCCAAATCAAATTAGATCATCTTGGACATGTAGTGAACTTTTCAACCGCAACCACAATACTAATTTTTAGAATGAAATCGGGTATTTAGACCTCAAATCAGGACATTTTCCAACGATCATCAGTGATAAACATGTTGGTACGACATCTCAACTGAAATGTGATGAGGCATGTCTCTGGTGGTGATGTGACATGATGCTGGGCAAAAACAAATGCTGCTCAATGGTGGTAAATGTGTGTACTTGAAGGACCAATTCGCGTCACCTGGCCTTTTGTGTCGCCTGCCCTAAGGCAGGAAGAACCATTATATCACTTTGTCCACTGTAGTCTGGTGTTGTTGTTGATGATGTCTGTTGTGAAAAAGGGTTTAACATTATGCATGTTATCCCACATCCTTTTGATGGATTTACACCACACTTGGGTCACAGTGCAACATGGCCTCCCCCACTTGTGTTGATGAGGTTCAATGGTCACATGCCAAGGTCAAAGGTCATGTGAGGTCCATTTGTAAAATAGGCGAAAATGTAAAATTGTACCTCATTTGAAAATTTGAAGTTCAATTGGAACCAAACTTAAATCATAGGGCCAACATGGTATCCCTCATTTGTTGATGAGGTCAAAGTCACAACCAAGGTCAAAGGTCCTTTTCGAGCCGATCATATCCACTAACAGCGCTGGCAGAAGGCAACACAATCGGTCCGAGGACTGATGTATTTTTTGCCTGTAAGCTCCGCAAATTAACTTTGAGGAAGTTAACCAAACATAGTCATAGATGCACAATGGGACCCTCATTTGTTGATGATGTCAAAGTCACATCACCAAGGGCAAATGTCATGTGAGGTCAGTAAAAAGGGCTTGAAAATGTTAAAATTGACCTCAATTGAAAATTTGAAGTTCAATTGGAACTAAACTTGGTTTATGGAGAATACATGCAAACTCTCATTTTGTTTATTAGGTCAAAGGTCATATGGCCTATCATTTACAAACTGGCGGATGACAGGCAACACATATACGGCCGCGGACCAATGGTATTTTTGAATTTTAAGCTATCCATACATGTATCTGATCTGCATTGTTTTCTTCTCATCTATTAACAAGGTGTGCTTGAAACCATATAGATCTTAACGTACAGATCTATAATTAAATCACAACAAAATGGCTGATAAATTGTTGGTAAGTGAAGTTGATAAGTAAACCTATCAACTAAACAATAACTAAAATTCTTTTTGTTCCCCCTTTTTTTTTAACAATAAACAAATAAATGTAACATCTGACTAAATTTTTATTTATCGGCAAAATGGTGATTTTATCTGTGTGGCCTTGCTGGGGTAATGTCCTAATGAGCCATTGGCATCTTTTTTGGGCTTCTCTCCCCTATCCAAACCAACCAGACTATAGTAGATTCAATTGATGGTAGAAGTTTGGGCGGAGTTTGGACTTGTCCATACTAAGAATAGGGACGAAAATACCCAGAAAATCTTGATTTCTTCCTCGCAATACAAAAGAGAATGGATTGAATGAAACTGGCCAACTACAATAAATTACGTTTGTTCGTCCAGTTCGTACCTTGTATTTTATATTATGTGATGCATAGTGCGTCTACACCAGAATTGGTTTTAAACAGTGCCTACCAACAAATATCATAAAATTTTAGGAAGGGGGCCTCAAACCATCACATGTTGTACAATGCAGAAATTATCTTCATATTCATAAAGCAGCTTTCACCTGCTTTCATGAAAACTATTCCGGATTTGTTTGTGCTTCTGTTGAACTTCTATGGTTATGCTTGACTATCGATTGGGGGACTGTGAAGGCCCCAACCGCTCAGGGTTGGCTATATGGCTATAGGGAAACATCAACCACAAATACCAACTAACGTTTTTATATACATAATCCCTCATTCAACCTCCACCTACAAAATAGTAGAGGCTATTCACTATCAACTGGAATCTAGTAAATTCAATTAAATTGTAATCAGATATTTTTGGTAATAGCTCAACTGGTATCCAAGAAACGTCATTAAAAATGAGACCAGTGGCACTTTTAAAGATGTTGACACGATTGACGTCTATAAATTTTTCATCTTGATAGAATGGCCTTTCACCCCAAAACCCCACCTGTAAAAATTTGCCGCGCTGATATTTCAACCATTTTGATGCATGTATGAGAGCTAAAAAGTGTTTGCATCACCAGAGTCCTGTGTTCAAAATTACTATTGGTTGACAAAAATAGTGCATATTTGCATCATAAATCCAACCAAACATCCTTTTAGCCCCAAGAGATTTCAAGGGTTAAATGAGAAAATAGTAGCTTTTGATACCTAAAGTGTTGACACCTTCCGGTAAAATCGGGGTCCTGGGGACAAGGCTATTAGCGATTGGACATGACCTTTAATATGTTATGGCACAATTAGCTTATGTTATCAGGCTGTGTTGGCCACAATTACCTTTTGGGGAATAAGGGAGATTTTGGTCGGGGACATGATGACAACCTAGCCTCATCCCCACTCACTCTATCAACGTGAGATTTGGTACAGATAGATTGTTTTTTTCTTATTCCCACACTGAATATTAAGCCGAGGAAAGTGTCTTTGGTGTTATGAAAGAAATGTCACCAACTGTGCTCGACACTTTAAAGACACTATCAGTGATTTATCCGAAAAAGAGTCAAAACTATTTGAAAGTTGCAGAATAGCTTACAAGTGAAGAATAAGCTGTAAAATTCTCTTATGTTACCTTTTCCCAACTGAAGGAATTGACCGAAAAACGAAGACAACGGCAGTTTTCAAAGATACGAATCTCCATTCAACGTGTAGTAGTAAGTGTCCGAACGGACACTTATGACTAAAACGTCCGATTCTGTCCTTGTAGGTTGATTTTGGTTGTATCACTTGTAGGTATGTTGGTAACCTTACGTGTTACAGGACAGCAAAAAATCTGATTTTTGTGATTTGTTCGATTATCTGATTTAGCAAATCACTTGATATTTTCTTTACATTAACATGGCCACACCATCTAATGGGCCAAATTTAGTATACCATTTTTGCTTTATTGACTATGCAAATGGCTGGACTGATTTAATATTTTTCACTGCTTCCATGTGAGGGGCACCCACCTTCAAGGAATTCATGAAAGTCAAACGGGTTCATGTGGGGTATTTGAGGTAATTGCTAAAAATGGGCTCTTTTAACAAAACCCTTCAGAATTACAATCCTCCACAGTGATTCATACGGATGTTCACAGATAAGAGGTCATTGCCATCTAGGGTCACAGGATCGCCTCATATAGTCTTCTATATGAAAGTCATTGATTTGAAATTTGGTTTATTGTTATTTATTAGTCATCTGACAATTTGCAAATGTAGAAAAACAGAAGGAACGGGAGCAATACCAGTTTGTCAGCTGTGGTAAGTACTGTTGAAACAAAAACAAATTTATTTATTTGGAAGTTAAGGTGCAACGAGAGATTTGAGGCACCCAGATATTTTGTCCAAAAATAGATCCTTACCTTGTATTAGCTAAGAAATGTCTAAGAAGAAAAAAGGTGATTTGATGTTTTTATTTAAATGTAAAAAGGATGAATTCTATTTCTCCTATAAGGAAATTACAATTTCACAAATTTTGACCAAAGAACATTCTTAGCTTATCCTTTCAGATGGGGGTAATTTTTGATGGGAAGCTTACATCAGGGCCAAAATCAGTACTTTGAATTTTTAAGGGACACCTAATTCTTGTTGTGTTCACTATTTGTGTTGTGGTGATTTCCAACACCCAACATAAGCAAACAACAATTCTTATACTACACGCTGACATTCTGGCTCAAAGTTCATTCTTTCTAAAGAACATTAAAGGGGTCATTGCCCGTATGCAGAGGTTGCGGTCGCCTCCCAAAACTCCACAAAAATTCCGAAGGTCCACTTTTGTGTCATCTGACAAGGAATGGCTGAAGGCACATGGGATTACTCTGGTCGTATGTCTGTGTGTCTGTGTATCTGTTGTGTGTTGTGGTCAAAATGTGAACATTAATATATTTTCATCCGTATGAGTTCTGTAAGGGCTACGATGATGTAACTGGTGGAAAGGAGGGTGGAGGGGTGGGGTGACATGTGGTGACCTCATGTGACCATTGTTGCCCTTTGGCCCCCTTCACAAACCGCAACGGCAGATGACACTCACGGTCCGGAGACCGCGATGTATTTTTTATAAAAGGTTCAAAATTTACATGGGCTTCAAATCACAGCAATCATGATATAGTAAAAATTATCATGATTACAGGATTTGAGCCATGTGATTTTACTATCGCATGGAAATGAAATGAAAACAGGTCATGTGATATAAAAAATATTGACTTCCAATGATTTTCATGCAATAGTAAAAGTATATCATGAGGTCAAATCTTGACTGTTCTTATTTCACTCTGTTTCACCTCATGAAAAGAAGAGTCAAAATTTTACCTCATTTTCTATTTTTAACTATCACACTCTTAGGCTTCATTTTTTATAATACCCGCACTCAATTTCCATAATCATGATATAAATGATAAATATAGTTGAAACCTTTGCTATCATTCTTATGATTTTGTGATGACTTTTTGTCCAGCGTGCAGCTGATAATCCCAATGCTCAGTGCCAAAACTACATCAATGTAATCAAATACAACAGGGCGACAGAAATGAGGGTATTACTTTGGACAGGGTAGTAACCCTCAATGCTGAAATCGAGGTAATTGCGGTTTCTTTAAGGGCACACATACTTAATCAAACCATGCATTTTAGATCTACTGTAAGCTTGTGTTGGACCAAGTAGCCGCCCCCGAAAGAGATGTACATATTACAACACGTATGCATCGCCCCGGTAAACCCATGATTATCCTCGATAAAAATTCGGAGGAGGGTAAGATCAGGAAGTTTTGCTTCTGAAAGGTAACGGCGACGTTACATACCAGGACTTTACTGCCTTACGTAACGAGGTCCAGCGGGATGCAAGAAAAGCCAAAAGCCTCCTATTTTCAATCCAAACTCGAGGATAGCATGGTGACCGACCCCCAACGACTCTGGACTCTCTAAAAACGCTTTGGCTAAGTGATAAGTCCTAAAATAAGTGCCACGATTGTTTAAACATTGCTGTCGATTTGTGTTACGATACTTTGTTTCGGTTCTGTAATATATTAATAACCTTCTTTCCCATCCATTGCTTCGTCCTGGTGGGAAAACTACCTCCTGCTTTAAGACGTATTGTACAAGCGCATGTACATTCAAGCAGTATTACCGGGACAAAGGTGTTACCTACCCCTAACGAATTTGATCTGAAGCAAGTTAGTGACGATTTTTATATTAAATGAACTCTCTAACCTGAATGTCCATGAAGGCACCGGCCTGGATGATTGCCTCCCAATTTCTGAGACTGAGCAACCCTCCAAATGCTTCATTTATTACATACAGATTAATCATTTATCCGTAGTTCCCAAACTGTGCCAGATGAACTCAAGTCTGCTAAAGTGATCCCTCTCTATAAAAGAAGAGCAGACTTGAAGTGGGCAATTATCGGCCATAGCATTCTTAGTTTTTGCATGTCTAAAAAAATAAACTTGAAAAATGGTTTAAATCCAAGTTTAGCAGTATCTTCAAGCAAGACGTTATTTTCATATCATCAGGTTTTTTCGTGCTGGATTTTTCTACAGAGACTTGCCCATTTATCTAGCGCGACTATATCAGAAACACCAAATCTCCCAGGTTATTATTTGGATGGGCTGTTATTAGACGTGCAAAAAGCCTTCGACGTGTGAATCATTGATATTTTTATGTTCTAAGCTTGAGTTCATGGGATTTAATAACTCCGGGGTGGTTCAAGTTCCTTCTTCAAATAGACAGCAGTTTGTTTGTATCGATGGTATTTCATCTAAGTTCCAAAAAATGTCCTGTGGTGTTCCCCAAGGGAGCCTACTAGGCCCATGCTGGACTTTGCTACAGTAATGCTATGGTTTCCTTCCTCCTCGATACATAACAAGCTGTTACTCTATGCTGATGACAGTGTCATCATTTCATCAGATAAACCCCGATGTAGTTTCTCGTGAGCTCAGCTCTGACTTGAAATCATGTAATCAATGGCTGATCGACAACAACTATCACTTCATTTGGAAAACGATGTAATCTTGTTTGTCTCCCCACCATGTTGACAAAAGGACCATATTTTACTATAACATTTTAATGACCAAACAATAAAATCCCAAGACTATCAATATCTTGGCGTAACGTTAGACCAGACGCTTTCAGGTGATACTATGGTTGATTTTAGTTGTAAAAAAGGTTATCGGCCTGCTTTAGTTTTTATATATAGCATTCCATCTATCGTCAACCAGACCTTTTGCGCAGAAATCTTTGTGCTACCCTGCTGCAATGCATTTATACGATTGTGTACCTCTTGGTTTTCCTGGCATTAGCTCTAAATCAAAAACAGTTGCAGATCTCTCAAAACAAGATCATTTTTGATTTTGCTCATTATCCCACCAAGAAGCCTAGTGATCAAGCTGTTCGTACTCTGTCAAGTTCCTAAGCATTCAAGATCGTGCAAAGCAACTGAGTTCAATCACGTTTTTTAATATCGTGCATAACATAGGTCCATCTTCCTTCGTCAAAACTTCACTAGAGTTTCAAATATCACTCTTACCATACCCGAATTGAGTCAATAAATTTCATGGTTCCTCGCGTTAAGGCATATAGCTTTTAAATCATTCTTTATAACCGGCTATTAGTGATTTGGAAATCTTACACACATCCAAGGGCAATCAGCAATAAAGCTGCATTCATTCAACTGCTGTTAAAACACATCTTTCAGAAATGCCTTGAACTTGACCACCTGGCTATATACACGCATAATGCTAATTTCCCAATGTTTCAAATCCGTTTTTGCTGTCCTTTGTAATTTTAATTGTCCCCTATTGTCTTGGTCCCTTTAATTTTTACCTCGCCACAGTCATTTTTAGTATCCTGACCCCATTGGAAATCACTTGCAAACGTGTAGCCAGGCTTATGGGCTATCCTGGTATCTACCTTTGGATGTCTGTATGGTGTGCGTGTGATTATATCTTGTCTTCATTATTTATTACTATTGTAATGTATGTACTAATGTTGGATGCCAAATAAATCTAAACTAACCTAAACTTCATGTAATGGGTTTTACCTTCGGTAAAAGCTAATTTTTTGAGATGTTTTAGCGGTCCTGTGCGAGTTTTCTGAAGGTCTGTATTGCTATATTTATGTTTCAAATAAAAAGGTACAAATGTGTCTTAAACACATTGGATACGATGAAATTTGAAATTTTGATTTTCACAGAGAAGTGCCTTCGGTGTATATGAAGATGGCGTAAACAAGTTTTCAAAGGCCCCAAAACGGGAGGAAAATAGCACAGTCGCTATTTAGGGTCTCATATCGGAAAAGAATTGGAAGACACCCATACATATGTTTTTAAATTTTAATCGAATTCCATCCAGTGATATATAACTTGTATGCAAAATATATTGCCACTTCAGTTTGAAATCTTGCTTTCAAAACTGTATATTTGCTTGTATTTCAATGCAGTTATTTACTGGTGTCCGCCCCCTTGAAATTATTCTGCAAGTGGTGTATCTGGGGTGCTTTCGGGGTGCTTTTCCCCCAGGGGTTTTCATCCAAAGCTTGCAAAATCAGCCTATTTTCGTCTGTTAGATGTCTTTCCTTTTTCCGCCTCCAGGCGTCCCCTCAAAAACCAAGGTCGGGATACTCCTACCGTTCTGGTTCATGCAGCCAGAACATGCACTACTTGGGCGGGGTTGGCTAAACTCTTCACAACAGAAGAGGTTACATTTAACTCGTAAAATTCTACTCTATCACAATTGTTGGAAACACTCGGTGAAGATTTGGGTTTCTTTCCCACTCAATTCATTGTGTATAAGGTTTAAGAAAAAAACAAGTTTGCTCAGAAGACTGTTGCAATTTGTTTAAAATTGGTCTTTGACCAACATAATTTTTTGAGGTTTTTACTCACTTGAATTTTTTTTTAAAATTTCAGAAAAAAGAATGGAAATTGGAAAAAAAAGTGGTGAAAATGCATCAAAAAAAAAAAAAGAAGAAAAACGCATTTAGAAATTAGCATTTCTGTAAAAAAAAACCACATTCACATCGATTTTTCACATTCCTTCTGAGACAAACTGTTTTTTTTTTGCCTAAGCACGATACACTTGGTTAATCCACTGCCATATTATTTTCCAAACTGTCTTGGAGGGGAGGGGGGGGGGGAAGAAAAGTTAAAGTGAAAATGCGCCCTTATGAACAAGATTGTAAGTTCGAAGCTGCGTGATATATTCAAACTTTGCCTTCAAGTGACAGGATGAGACACGGCTTGGTCCTTAGTGAAAAAAACAAAAAAGGTATAAACCAAAAAAACCACCCTTGACTACAGCTAGGACTTTTTTGTATTGTCTGCTAGAGGGCACAAACGAATGTACTTTTGGAGTATGGGTGTGTGTTTGTGTATCTGATTCTGTGTGTTCTGTGTATCTGATTCTGTGTGTCTGTGTATCTCGATTCTGTGTGTTGGGGATCCGATTATGTGTGTCGGGGTATCTGATTATGTGGTATGGGTATCTGTTCTGTGTGTCTGGGTATCTGATTCTGTGTGTCTGCATGGGTATCTGATTCTGTGGTTCTCGGGTATGTGATTTTTTTTCCTGTTTTTTGGTGTCTGGGTATCTGATTCTGTGTTCTGGGTGGTACTGATTCTGTGTGTCTGGGTTATCTGTTTTGTGTGTCTGTGTAATCTGATTATGTGTGTCTGTGGTATCTGATATGTTTATGTTTGGTTCATTCTGTGTGTCTGGTATCTGATTCTGTGTGTATGGGTATGTCTGTGGTTAACATTGTCCCTAAAATTTAATTGCCTACTGATTCACATACATGTGCACCATTTTTCAGCACTTGTGCATGTAATAGTCCCTGGGTAGTGTCCACAAGTTACCTCTTTTATGAGTGGGAGTCAAAAGTCATATAGCATTCAGTAGAGGTTCTGACCATGACCCCAAAATGGTCAGATAGGGAAGTTGCTTTGAGGTACAACATATGTGACCTTGGTCTCCTCACAAAGACTGTGAAGCAGCCTACACATGCATTATTTGTTTACATGGTGAGGGGTGTGGGAAAATTAAGGCTATTTTGGGGTCACTCCTATTATTATAGTAGCTTCAAAATAAGTGAGACCTCATTAAAAGTTTTATGTCTGTCATTCACATGAGAGACACACGGTAAGAGGAAATATTAAGACCACGGGTATATAAAAGTTTATGGTTACTCATAAAATGATTTCAACCCTAAACCCGCACCAGGGACACGAGGTGCAACGAAAAGTTCTGCCGGTTACCGGTCGGAAAAATGTTTCTCGTTTGATCTCGGCCGTCACAACTATTTTTTGTCGCGCAAAGGACTCTCATTGCAACCTCATTGCATCTGGCATCTCCCGGAAAAAATGACGCGCTGGTCTCGTTGCATCTGGGAGTCCTTTTGGAAAATGACGCGATGTTCTGCGTTGCAATTCTGGGACGTTCGGGGCTTAACGACTGTACGACGTATCTTGTACGGGAAAACTCCGAGAGCAATGAAACGCAAAATTTGTTTCTCATTGCATTGGGCCGCTTAAAAATAAAAATAGATTGCACCTCGTTGCATCTGAATGGGCCGATGTTCGGCAAAAAACCGCCCGGTCCGGGTTCGGGTTAATGTAGAGCATAGTAAAAAATGTTGACATTAAAATACATTGTTTTCATCTAAGATAGCTTGGATATATGTTTCATTTGAAGTATATCAGGATGAAAACACCAGCAAATACCTTTGACACTGTCAAATATCATTCTTTATCACAGTATGGAGAAATAATTCATTCTTATATCAATGACACACAACACACCTAAGTTTGTTATTTGGCATACAACGTGGGCTAAACTTGTATAAGAGATAATTAGCACAAAAAAGCGGATTTGACCAGTCCTTCTATCAGGTTATAGCCATTGTAGAACTGAAGCATCAGGTTCAGTACGCCGATTCTGTAAAGTAAATTTGTACCATGGATACAGTATGTTTTGTGAAGGCAACCAAAGGCCTAGTCTCCACATGGCCAGGGATTGAACATCACCCCCTCTGGATTTATGTATTGGAGTGCTCACATAATTTGAAATTCTAATATAGCTCACACCTACCAGTTCTCAGGGTCAAAGGTTGGTTCGGGGTTATGACCTATTAATACAGGGTCACAACAAATGGGTTCACAACAGTCACTATGGGAACATAGAGAGTTGGGTCGATGGTCAATTAAACTTGAAATAGGTGTTCCAAAATTTTTTGGTGTAATATTATGCCGGCACCCCAGCAGGGTCGAGAACGTGAATGATTGAACAAAAAGCCTCAAGTTCATATTGTCCCATTTTTGCTTTTGGCCTTATTTTGGCAGAGTTTCCATATGTACCGCGTCAAAAAATTCTCATGTAACAAATTCTTTTTTATTTTGGCCTTAGGGGTTAGGGTATTTGTTAGTGTTAGGCCATAAATAGAAATAATGTGTTTCCTGTAGAACTGGAAGACGGGTACATATGGAACTCTTTTCTTTTTTTAATGCTATTTTTGTTTTTTGGTGTGTGATGCATTTTGTTTTCAGACACTTTGAAACTTGAAAAAAAGGCCTATATAGCCAAGGCCAACAACAAAAACTGTAAAAAAACCAAAATTGCAAAAATTAATTTAAAATAATTAAAGTATACCATCATCATTTCCCTCGATCTTTGGTTGAGTCGATCCTTGAATCTTGAATTTGAAAAATGCTACACCATACTTGACAGGCATAATTCCTGGAACTCTTGAACTTGTAATTGATTGATTGTTGTTAATTTCCAATAGAATCAAGCTTGTACAACTGCAGAAGAGAACAACCCATTCGTGCCGCAGGAGTTGTGACACGGGATCGTAAAATTGACCAGCCATTTCTGTTTTCATCAGGTGATGTAAGGGCTAACTCAAGGATTTTCTGAGTACCCTCAATTTTCTAACAAATTGAGTTTGTAGCATGTAAATGTTTTTGTCCAAAAATCAATGTCCTTCAAAAAGAAAATCACAACCTTGAAATAAAATTCCTGACTTATTTTATTCTGTTTTCTGCAACATATATGCTAACTTACATCGAAGCGAAAAATCAGATCTCTCGAGTCTTGTGGAATAAAACAGTGTAGGGAATATCTTATTTTGTTTGAATATTTTGAATTAAAGGGGGATGGCCAAATTAGGTATTTAAAAGTTTCATCTTGATAGAAAGAATGGCCTTCACCCAAAGCCATCTGTAAAGTTTGCCGCCAATATTTAATCTGTTTTGATGTGAGAGCTTAAAAACATGGCGACCAAAATGGGGCACATTTTTGCTCTACATCCAAAACCAAACATCCTTTAGCCCTAAGACTTCACACAAGGGTATATGTCAAATACCAAAATTGTGACTACTTCCAGTAAAATCTGGAGTTCTGAAGGTGACAGTGTATTAGCGATCGGCCCATGGGCCTTTAATAGAAAGCATAATTTGAAATCTGAGTCTGCCTTTCAATAAAAATAGGTTTTACATATAGAGGGCACATCAGTATTCTTGGTGTTTTATTTCTTGAAGTAAAATGTTAAAGAAGGGGAAACCCAATGGTCATGTTATTGCGTCACCTGAATGAATGTTCATGCAGGGGTGGAGGCTACAGGCAGCCATTCTGTCTGCCTGTCGGTCTACCTGGCTGCCTGTCTAGATGTTAAGAGACTGGCATTTCCAGGAGAGAAGTGCCCTCATTTTTTTGAACCCAGGTTTTTTGCATATAGGAATGATTACCAATGTATTACACCTGAGGTGAATAAGCCACAAATACACCGTCTTTATGTAATACGATGATGATTTGTAATTGTTTCGTGCACGACAGAAATTCTAAGCATGGTCCTATAGGGACAATTAGAATGCAGGCAAGTTAAAAACAGTTTTACAGTGTTATTCTGCTTGTTGGTCCAAAAAAACCTTCAAAATGTTCTCGGGAGGGGTCTACACCAATCAAGTCAATTGAGAGAAATTTAATCCTCAAAAAATTCTCCTCCTGTCCACTTTAAAAGTTATGTGAAGTTTTGGTGTCATTAAAAAGTTTAAGTCAATTGCAACCCAAGTTGGGTCATTGATGGTGATATCAAAATCGAATATATGACGAGGTAAAGATAAAATTCAATGTCCAGAGGTCATTCTGAGGTCACGTTGTGAGTGGTGCCCGGTCTGTTACCTTTGTGGTTTTAATGCCAATGAGTTGAGTCTATGAATTCATGTAATAGGCACATTTGATGATTACACAAACTTAAGTTAGCCTACAAATTACCTGAATGTCTTTAGCCTCTTATTAATGTGCCCATCTATTTTTGGGTATGTTATTTCATGTGTAAAATATATCACTATTCTTCCAATGGCCTAGACGATCATTTGTGGGCAAATTGAAGAAATTTCATATTTTCTGAAAATGTGCTAGAGCCGCTTTAAAATTGCATGGAAGTTTTGGGATCCACACATCAGGTGATAGTTCATAGATCAAGTATTAGATACTGCACATGAAGATAAGTATTCAAGGGATGGATGGATGGAAGAGAAACTTAAAATATTCTTGTATTCATGTGTACCAATGATTAAAGGTGCAACAAGAGATTTTGAGGCACCCAAATATTGTGTCATAATAGTATTTTCATATAGATCAGTCACTCAATAGATTTCTAACCTTATATTTGGCTACAGAATGAATAAGAGAGAGAAAAAAAGTGATTTTGATTTGCTTATATTTCAATATAAAACATAGGCTGAATCTTGTATTTGCTCCTATACAAAATTATAAATTTTACCATTTTTGTACCAAAGAAACATTTCTCAGCATACTCCTTTCAGATGGAGATATTTTTTATGGAAATCTTTACATCAGGGCAAAAATCAGTACAATCATGTACTTTCATTTTTTTAGGGACACCTGATATGTGAAATCTCTCATTGCACCTTTAAATTTGATTGAATAATAATGTAAATAAGAAGGTGTTTATTTTGCTAAAAACACAGAATAATTGTAAAATAAAGAACTAATTTAAAAAAAAATTTAAAGACAAATTAACATCCTGTGTTAAACTTGTATTGTGTAGGGAAAGTGTATGGTGCTGCAGTGCAAAATCCTGGAACAAATAATGGGAACCGGTTCATCCGCAGTGATCTGGATCTGGTTGACGGAACATTTGATCAAAGAGACGATTCTAGTGTTACGACTGACCAGGATGATCCTGATTGGATCGATGGTAATAAACTTTCATTTTGCCAGTTTTATTTTTATGCATTGTTTTGTAACTTGGGGTAATTGTTGTTTTGCCTGAACGTTCAGGAAGAGACCTAGTCATCATGCATTTTATTTCTGTATGTGGGACTGTGTGTGTGTGTGCGCACGCGCGCATGTGTATGTGTGCATGTGTGCGCATGCCATTTTAGTTGAAGTTTTAAGTAACTCCTATCTGCAGTCCTGTATCCGCTATTGCGACGAAACTTGGTAGATCATAGAAAGACCCAAGAGGTTTTTGACCTCATTATATTTTGCAGGCAAGAATATGGTAATTAACTAATTTGCATGATTTATGACAGAAATGGACATGCATTTTTATTTATAGACCTCCACCATATGAAAGCTTATAGCTATGGCTTCCATGCATATTTCACTGGTGACATCCATTACATATTTTAATGAGTTAATTTGCATAATTTATGCAAAAAATAGAAAATATGTTGACAGGTTTATAGTAAATGGTATGAGGATGAGACCATATATGGAAGTTTATAGTTATATGCACCTTGTATTAATTAGCTAATTTGCTAGCAACATTGCAAAATTAATGAGCTAATTTGCATAATTCATGCAAAAATAGAACATTATTATTATGTTTTTATTCCATTTTCATTTTGGTATTTTAACTTCACTTCAAATGCTCCAGATGAGAACCACTTTGTTACATTTGTGATCATATCTACTTATTTACTTACGTACCACTAATTGTCCTGGGAGGTCACTGCAATATGAAAATGCAACCCATACTGCTCAATTAGAGAATAAAAGATGAGATTTTTTATTGTGGCCATCTTAGATGGTGTCATAATGGATGGGCATCCAATATTTTGAGTGGTGGATGCCGGTAGCCGGTATTCACTGCGATAAAATACTGGATACCCATCATTATGACACTATCTAAGATGGCCAAAACAAAAAATCTCATCTTTTATTCTCATTCTTATTTAGAAACACAGGGATCACTTTGTCCACTGTTGTTGTTGTTGGTGTCTGTTGTTGTTGATGTCTGTTGTCTGTTGTGAAAACAGGTTAACATTTGCCTGTAATATCCTCATACTTTGATGGATATAAACCAAACTTGGGTCACAGGTGCAACATGGCATCCCCCATTTGTTGATGAGGTCAAAGGTCACATGCCAAGGTCAAAGTTCATGCGAGGTCAAGTTGTAAAATAGGCTGAAAATGTAAAATTGACCTCATTTGAAAAGTTGAAGTTCAATTGGAACCAAACTTTGTTTTATGGAGTTTACATGCAACCCTCATTTCTTTGAGGTCAAAGGTCACATATCAAGGTCAAAGGTCATGTTAGGCCTATCATTCACTAACTGCGACAGCAGGCGACACAAGCGGTCCGAGGACCGATGTATTTTTTGCTTTTTATTGACATAATATATTTGTCAAAAACATTGTCCCATTATTCTTTTTTATTCATTTAAATACTTGCACCCCTCTTGAAATCAAATGTTTCAAACCAAGGAACCAATTGTGTAGTGATCGTCATGCTGTGTAAATTGTATTTGCATACAAACGCGACATGCACGACGCAGTATAAATGTGTGGGTGTCATATATTCGACTACACCATGTGATTGCTGCACGCACTATCCATCTAGTAATGGATGGGTGGAGCTTTGACCTAAACCTATGGAATGCCTTGTTAACATGATAAACCATGCCCACTGAATAGGAGTACCTCTTGAAACAGACCCTAAATGGCATAAAGCAAATGCTGAAATTTCAACACTACAGGGTGACCCAATAAAAACTTTACCCAAAATGAAAGTGATATTTTTCCACTTTTTTTAATTTGATATCTGTGGATTTTATTTTATCATAAAGAATGGGTATGAGAGCATCTTGCATGAAAAATTGTTCATTTGGGTTGAGTGGTTCTCGGAATGGTCCATGAACAATGACGTCAGCAAAACACACTTTTCCACAGAGCATGATTTTTCTTAGGAATGGAAATCCCAATGTCCAAACGAGCAGAATCGTGTCTACCCCACTGCCTGGCCACAGAAAGAAAATATAGGATTGTCTACTCATCCGGGTCACTTGCCGGTGCATAGGCTGTATCATCCGCCCTCGGGCGCAGTATCACTCGCAACACACAGCACGGTGTCCTTTCTATATAATCTGATGCTTACGTCATCGCAGCCTGGTTAATCGGAGGTGAAAACAAAGTGTGTTTCTATGAGGTCATTTGCATTGGCCATTTCTTGGATTGTTTCTAGCATAATAGCAAGTAATGGCTACCATTATAGTTCTCCTGCGTGGGGTGGATGTCCTTCAGGTCAACATTTGCCTGTAATATCCTCATACTTTGATGGATATAAACCAAACTTGGGTCACAGGTGCAACATGGCATCCCCCATTTGTTGATGAGGTCAAAGGTCACATGCCAAGGTCAAAGTTCATGCGAGGTCAAGTTGTAAAATAGGCTGAAAATGTAAAATTGACCTCATTTGAAAAGTTGAAGTTCAATTGGAACCAAACTTTGTTTTATGGAGTTTACATGCAACCCTCATTTCTTTGAGGTCAAAGGTCACATATCAAGGTCAAAGGTCATGTTAGGCCTATCATTCACTAACTGCGACAGCAGGCGACACAAGCGGTCCGAGGACCGATGTATTTTTTGCTTTTTATTGACATAATATATTTGTCAAAAACATTGTCCCATTATTCTTTTTTATTCATTTAAATACTTGCACCCCTCTTGAAATCAAATGTTTCAAACCAAGGAACCAATTGTGTAGTGATCGTCATGCTGTGTAAATTGTATTTGCATACAAACGCGACATGCACGACGCAGTATAAATGTGTGGGTGTCATATATTCGACTACACCATGTGATTGCTGCACGCACTATCCATCTAGTAATGGATGGGTGGAGCTTTGACCTAAACCTATGGAATGCCTTGTTAACATGATAAACCATGCCCACTGAATAGGAGTACCTCTTGAAACAGACCCTAAATGGCATAAAGCAAATGCTGAAATTTCAACACTACAGGGTGACCCAATAAAAACTTTACCCAAAATGAAAGTGATATTTTTCCACTTTTTTTAATTTGATATCTGTGGATTTTATTTTATCATAAAGAATGGGTAATTGAGCATCTTGCCTGAAAAATTGTTCATTTTGGTTGAGTGTTTCTCATGATATGGTCCACTGAACAATAAGTCAGCAAAACACACTTTTCCACAGAGCATGATTTTTCTTAGGCATGGAAATCCCCAATGTCCAAATCGAGCAGATCGTGTCCTACCCCCTGCCCTGGCACAAGACAGAAAACTGGTATAGGGCTGTCTACTCATCCGGGTCACTTGCCGGTGCTAGCCTGTATCATCAGCCCTCGTTGCACAGTATCACTCCGCAACACACAGCACTGCGTGTACTTTCTAATAAATCTGAATCTTAGTTCATCGCAGCCCTGGTTCATCGAAGGTGAAAACAAACGTGTGTTTCTATGAGGTCATTTGCATTTGGCCATTTCTTGGATTGTTTCTAGCATAATAGCAAGTAATGGCTACCATTATAGTCTCCTGCTGTCCCTTCAGGTAAAAATATGGTGCATTTTACACCAATTTACACGGCAACTTATGGGAAACATCACCACAAAATGGCCGCCCTGTAACTTCCCTGTGACGTCAGCGTAGACAGCCCTATTTAGCAAAACTGCAGACTTGTCCATGGGTATTTCATGATGGAATGATAAGTACATATAAATTGTTTTGGCAACTGGACTTTTCAAATCTGAAATCATAGCATGCAGTTGTGTAAAGTTTTTATTGGGTCACCCTGTAAATGGCATAATCATATCCTAAATAGCCTTGGAAATCATTTTTTTAACCTAAATTTCATCATTCGGTGTTGATTACAGGTGGAAAAAGTACACTAAATGGAGATAATACTCCAAATTGCAATATTTTTTTGCCAAAATAGCATTGCCATCATATGCTCAAAATATGACCCTTTCTTGCCATTTTTGATAACAAGGATGTGAAGCACTATATTTTAGTGACCACATCCTGGTTAAATGTAACGATCATAGTAATGAAACTTGCACCTTTTCCTTTTACACATTTGGCTTTTGCAGATGAAGCATAACTGGAGTACATGTATATGCCCCCCTTATGGAAGGTTTTGAATTCACCCAGAATAGCTATTGTAAGGTCACAAGGAATGCATGGTCATCATATGCAGTGCATATGACACCCATGTAGTACAAATGGAAATTTTGTGACTTGTTCCTACAGATCAGAAACAATTTAGAGACTTAAATTTAAATGTCAAACTCATTTTGGCTAAACTTTCCTCCTTAAAGGTCCATGGTCCGATCGCTAATAGCCTTGTCCCCAGGGACCCCAGATTTTACCGGAAGTGGTCAAAATTTTGATATCAGAAGAAAGGTACTATTTTTCTCATTTACCCTGTGAAATCTTAGGGCTAAAGGACTGTTGGTTGGATATTTGAGTGAAAACTATACCCCATTTTGGTTCCTCGACCATATTAATCTTACACATTACTCTAGGGCCTTTATAAAAGCCGTTTTAGCGCTCACATCAAAACGGATAAAAATCGGTGGCGACACTTCTTTACAGATGGGGTTGGGGTGAAGCACTCTATCAAGGGATAAAAAAACTTTATATATTTAAATTGGACCATCCTCCTTTAAACACCCTAAATTAGCTTCAAAATTGAGCTCCAAGCAACTTTTCAAAATTTGAGATCAAAGGCAAAACAAGGAACAATTTGCAGTTCACAAGAGATAGTCTCCATTTGGGCCTTTTAAAAAACTGTTCAGGAAAACAAAAGATTGCCCCTTGGAAGACCTTGGCTTCTAGGTAAGCCATTAATTTCCTGAAAAAACTGTAATGGTTCTCCCAGGTTAAAGATTTCATGGTCTATCTTTTTTACTGTCTGTTATTGTCGCTCCCACTCTCTCTAATAAAGTACATGTTTGCTTTTGCACACTGGCATAAACCAGGTTTTAGGAGGAAAGGGGAACATATTATTTCCAGGGGGCAAGGCATATATTGAAAATTGGTTAGTCTGTGAGGCCTTTGTGTTTTCACTGTAAATGGCAAGTGTGCCAGGAAATTAACGATTCATTTTCAAGGTGGGCAAGAAGTCCCCACAAGGGTCACCCCTTTTTACAAAAATCACACCCGGGTGTTTATCACTGACAATTTGGTAGATTGAGATTTGACTTTATCAATGAATAGGAATTTTTTTTTCAGAACAAAGAATATATTGGCGAAGCCAATCAAATAACAAATGCAGATGGAGAAGAAACTCCACATAGATTTCTTCTTTCGCGAGAATTCTCAAGAATACCAAAATGCTGACAAGGTTCTGTATCCAGGGGGGCAAGAGTCCTGTTGAAGTAGTAAGGTATAAAACTAAGAAAGAAGTTTCATTGTGGAGTATGCCACTGTTCTACAAGTTTGTACCACCAATATGGCACATTTTTTGCACTATCTATTTGTATATGTTATCAAACATTTTCAGAAAGGCGTGTGTGTGTGAGCTAGTATCAGGATGTGAACATGGGGGGAGGAGGGTATAAGAGCGGGAGGGAGGAGGTTTCAACATGATTAGTTTTGGTGTAAAATATACCCAATTTATGGTTAACCGTATGCAAATCAGCCAAATGATTAGTGGCAGCATCAGACCTCTTTTTCTGGGGGGGGGCGAGGTACAAAACTGAAATTTAAGGGGGGACGGGGACAAAGTTGAGTGAAATCAGGGGGGGGGATGGGATATTAAAAATTTGAGTTTTAAACCCAATTTTGCCCAAAATCGCTGCATGAAATTGGTGATTGTGTGCCCCCCCAAATGGGGGCGGGGCAAACTGGGGGCAACAAAAAATTGGGGTGGTAAAAAAATGGGGGGAAAACCCCCTGCCCCCCGCGCCCACAGCAAAGGATTGATACTTGCTGTATCACTTAAAGGAAAATGTCAAAGATTTTGTCAAGCTAGTTTGTGACTTACATTCATATAAAATATAGGTACCTACATCACGAATTCCCGAAAAAAATTAATACAATTTGATTTTGTAAAAATAACAAAAATTAGCGGCCATTTTAATTTGCTTTTTGGACATACGAAGAAAAACGGCGGATTTTCGCCATGCTTTATTGATCAAAAGCGCCCCAATTTTGCTTCTCGTGACGTCAAAGTGATGACCAAAAGATCGTGTTGACTCGAATTGTTATTGGCGACACTGTAATATGATGGTTGGATTATGGAACGTAATAATAAAATTTGAAAATAGTTACAGAAAAATGACATCTATTTTGTTTCATTCGTTGTGTTTAATTATTATTGATATTAAAAACCACTGATCGCAGTTTCACAGGGGGGGGTAGGACACGACTGCTCGATTTGGGGCTTTGGGGATTTCCAAACGGTAATTGGGAACTGCTACGTGCATTTATATGTAAGCCTGTGTCTAGTTTCATTACAAAAATCTCATCTTAAACCCTAGTTCAATACATCTAGTAATATCATGATAAAATAAAGGATAAATTATTGACTTCAAAATCCGTCGGGGTCAGTGGATTAACCCCTGCAAAATAGTGTAAGTTCCAATAACGGTCTTTAGATTTAAAATTCGTGACCCAAGCATAGCTTTAGGCCAAGTCTGGGTGTAACCGTCCGATACGAGTAATAGCGCCCTCCTAACGTTTACAAGCACTATTCAGTGATTGAAAAATATTTGAAATTGAAGAGGAACTAGGAAATAGCTTCAAAGTGAAGGAGAGTCTGTAGATTCCTCATAAGTTACCTTTAACAGCTGTAGAATTGACAGAAAAGGAAGAGAAAACTGGCAGTGTTCCAAGATACGATTTTCCATTCAATTACATGTTTGTAGTAAGTTCCGAACGGACAGTAATGACTAATTATCTAAAGATTCTGTCCTTATTAGGTTGCTTCTGGTCCTTATCATGTGCAGGGTAAGTTAGGATAATTGTTACTGTAACATACATCAAAAAATCTGATGTTGTGATTTCAATTTGATATTTAGCAAATCACTGATAGTGTCTTTAAGTCTTGGAAGGACTAGCACTCGAGTTCGCGCGCATTTGATGCCGATTTGATTCAGGTGTTTGTTGCTGTAGGATGGCTGTCCGACTCCCATGGCAGTTCACTAGAATAGGAAGTGGCCAACACTCGATTGATGGTCATCACTTTGGCGTTTACCATTTGCCTGCGAGGTGGATTTGTCGGAATGTTTTCGAAGTAAGTAAGCTATTGGGCGGAAAGTAAAAGGGCAAAAACTCAACAAATGTGGACAATTTTCAACTTATCTTTGATTTAGGTAATCTACGGTACTAAGCTTTCCCTCCATACAAAATTTTCAAATATTCAGAATCATGACAATTCCTTTAACAGTACAGTGGATACGCAAAATCTTCTTGCTACTCGAAAGACCATAATGAATGCTGGCATGTGATTGTAAGTCAAAAAAATTGTATGAAAGAAGCTAATTAAATGGTAATAGACGCATTGCTAAAACAGTGCATCAGTTATGCAAAGACTGTCATGTATGCATCTTTTTGTTGAATCCCCCTGTTTTATGGGGCTATTGCTCCCCCACCTGTGAAATCAGTGATTTCTGCACACGTTGCCAATTTACAGTGAAAACAACATACGACATACTGTACTGACAAATTTTAATTATATCTTACCCCCTGAAAATATTTCGGTGCCCCCTTGCCCCCTGAAAAAAATGGTTATGCACACGGTCATCAAAGGGAAATTTGACGATAAGGAGAAATGCCCAAATGGTTGCCCATTTAAACCAAATATGGTTGTATACTGGGGTCAAAGGTCACATGGCAAAACAATCATTACATTGTTCATTGTTGAACAAATTGCTAACCATAACTATGTTTTCATAGACTGTTTTGCAGACTGCATGCATACTGCACCCTTCAATATCCTTCAGTAAAATATGTAAAATACTTCAGCTCTCAAAACCACACAGAGTAGTATTATATACAGGCCACCACACCACTCACAGCACAAACAAACTTCTTTACAACATCATTGAAAAGAGCGCCACTGCTTAATATAGTTAACCTAGCTTGGTTAATTGGGGCACTTGTATAGTGCTATTCCAAAGCAGAAAGCTTGGCCTTGGGCCAAATTCTCAAATTACATTTCATTCTCATTTTGCTGATAATAATTTCATAGAAACTTATTACAATTTGGGTTCCAATAGATCAAAGTCCATATTAGCGTAAATGACAGTGGTTTAGTTCTGACATTGTCTTTAGTCCTCGTGACGCTGCCAATATGCACAAGGCAAACCACACTTCTTCAAAACATTTCCCATCCATGACATCGTTCCATTATACCCTTTTGCTAGTTCTGATATTCTGTGTTTTTCAATCAATTCACATGGGCTATCAGAACCTCTTGTCACAGCGCATTGCTCTTTTTTGGGGTTTCCCCTGAATGTACATCATGCATGACCCCGTGCAGTAATTGGTTGGGATAGATCACACGACATGCATTATGCAGGGTGTGACATCGCAATTAGCACGTCGTGCCTTGCTTTGTTGGTGGTTTGAGGATTCTTTGGCATGTGCATCGCAATGGAGTAGCAGTGCCCGGCGGCAAACAAAGACTCCTTTATAAATATTGTTGAGTGTTCGGTAAAAGTTTGTTCGTGCACAGCCCCTACTGTCAAATGTAAAGATATCTAATTTGTAGGGTAGTCCTGGGTAGTCCTACAGAACAGACTCTTTACAACATCTGGAATTTAATCTCAGTGTAGGGACATCCCTCAATGACCAAAACTCGCAGGGTCCCTTCACCTTCAAGGGGCTGGAAAACATCAAATTTGAGAGAACTCTTGTGATGGGGAGTTGTACAAAAGGGACCCTTTTCTTGGTTGAATGGAACGATCATAGTAATGAAACGTGCACCTTTTCCTTTTACACATTTGGCTTTTGCGATGAAGCATAACTGGAGAGTACATGGATATGCCCCCCCTTATGGAAGGTTTTGAATTCACCCAGAATAGCTATTGTAAGGTCACAAGGGAATGCCATGGTCACATCATGCACTGCATATGACACCCATGTAGTACAAATGGAAATTTGTGGACTTGTTCTAACAGATCAGAAACAAATTTAAGACTTAAATTAAATGTCAAACTCATTTTGGGCTAACTTTCCCCTTAAAGGTCCAGGTTCCGATCGCGAATAGCCTGTGTCCCAGGGGACCCCAGATTTTACCGACGGAAGTGGTCAAAATTTTGATATCAGAAGAAAGGTACTATTGTTCTCATTTACCCTGTGAAATCTTAGGGCTAAAGGACTGTTGGTTGGATATTTGAGTGAAAACTATACCCCATTTTGGTTCCTCGACCATATTAATCTTACACATTACTCTAGGGCCTTTATAAAAGCCGTTTTAGCGCTCACATCAAAACGGATAAAAATCGGTGGCGACACTTCTTTACAGATGGGGTTGGGGTGAAGCACTCTATCAAGGGATAAAAAAACTTTATATATTTAAATTGGACCATCCTCCTTTAAACACCCTAAATTAGCTTCAAAATTGAGCTCCAAGCAACTTTTCAAAATTTGAGATCAAAGGCAAAACAAGGAACAATTTGCAGTTCACAAGAGATAGTCTCCATTTGGGCCTTTTAAAAAACTGTTCAGGAAAACAAAAGATTGCCCCTTGGAAGACCTTGGCTTCTAGGTAAGCCATTAATTTCCTGAAAAAACTGTAATGGTTCTCCCAGGTTAAAGATTTCATGGTCTATCTTTTTTACTGTCTGTTATTGTCGCTCCCACTCTCTCTAATAAAGTACATGTTTGCTTTTGCACACTGGCATAAACCAGGTTTTAGGAGGAAAGGGGAACATATTATTTCCAGGGGGCAAGGCATATATTGAAAATTGGTTAGTCTGTGAGGCCTTTGTGTTTTCACTGTAAATGGCAAGTGTGCCAGGAAATTAACGATTCATTTTCAAGGTGGGCAAGAAGTCCCCACAAGGGTCACCCCTTTTTACAAAAATCACACCCGGGTGTTTATCACTGACAATTTGGTAGATTGAGATTTGACTTTATCAATGAATAGGAATTTTTTTTTCAGAACAAAGAATATATTGGCGAAGCCAATCAAATAACAAATGCAGATGGAGAAGAAACTCCACATAGATTTCTTCTTTCGCGAGAATTCTCAAGAATACCAAAATGCTGACAAGGTTCTGTATCCAGGGGGGCAAGAGTCCTGTTGAAGTAGTAAGGTATAAAACTAAGAAAGAAGTTTCATTGTGGAGTATGCCACTGTTCTACAAGTTTGTACCACCAATATGGCACATTTTTTGCACTATCTATTTGTATATGTTATCAAACATTTTCAGAAAGGCGTGTGTGTGTGAGCTAGTATCAGGATGTGAACATGGGGGGAGGAGGGTATAAGAGCGGGAGGGAGGAGGTTTCAACATGATTAGTTTTGGTGTAAAATATACCCAATTTATGGTTAACCGTATGCAAATCAGCCAAATGATTAGTGGCAGCATCAGACCTCTTTTTCTGGGGGGGGGCGAGGTACAAAACTGAAATTTAAGGGGGGACGGGGACAAAGTTGAGTGAAATCAGGGGGGGGGATGGGATATTAAAAATTTGAGTTTTAAACCCAATTTTGCCCAAAATCGCTGCATGAAATTGGTGATTGTGTGCCCCCCCAAATGGGGGCGGGGCAAACTGGGGGCAACAAAAAATTGGGGTGGTAAAAAAATGGGGGGAAAACCCCCTGCCCCCCGCGCCCACAGCAAAGGATTGATACTTGCTGTATCACTTAAAGGAAAATGTCAAAGATTTTGTCAAGCTAGTTTGTGACTTACATTCATATAAAATATAGGTACCTACATCACGAATTCCCGAAAAAAATTAATACAATTTGATTTTGTAAAAATAACAAAAATTAGCGGCCATTTTAATTTGCTTTTTGGACATACGAAGAAAAACGGCGGATTTTCGCCATGCTTTATTGATCAAAAGCGCCCCAATTTTGCTTCTCGTGACGTCAAAGTGATGACCAAAAGATCGTGTTGACTCGAATTGTTATTGGCGACACTGTAATATGATGGTTGGATTATGGAACGTAATAATAAAATTTGAAAATAGTTACAGAAAAATGACATCTATTTTGTTTCATTCGTTGTGTTTAATTATTATTGATATTAAAAACCACTGATCGCAGTTTCACAGGGGGGGGTAGGACACGACTGCTCGATTTGGGGCTTTGGGGATTTCCAAACGGTAATTGGGAACTGCTACGTGCATTTATATGTAAGCCTGTGTCTAGTTTCATTACAAAAATCTCATCTTAAACCCTAGTTCAATACATCTAGTAATATCATGATAAAATAAAGGATAAATTATTGACTTCAAAATCCGTCGGGGTCAGTGGATTAACCCCTGCAAAATAGTGTAAGTTCCAATAACGGTCTTTAGATTTAAAATTCGTGACCCAAGCATAGCTTTAGGCCAAGTCTGGGTGTAACCGTCCGATACGAGTAATAGCGCCCTCCTAACGTTTACAAGCACTATTCAGTGATTGAAAAATATTTGAAATTGAAGAGGAACTAGGAAATAGCTTCAAAGTGAAGGAGAGTCTGTAGATTCCTCATAAGTTACCTTTAACAGCTGTAGAATTGACAGAAAAGGAAGAGAAAACTGGCAGTGTTCCAAGATACGATTTTCCATTCAATTACATGTTTGTAGTAAGTTCCGAACGGACAGTAATGACTAATTATCTAAAGATTCTGTCCTTATTAGGTTGCTTCTGGTCCTTATCATGTGCAGGGTAAGTTAGGATAATTGTTACTGTAACATACATCAAAAAATCTGATGTTGTGATTTCAATTTGATATTTAGCAAATCACTGATAGTGTCTTTAAGTCTTGGAAGGACTAGCACTCGAGTTCGCGCGCATTTGATGCCGATTTGATTCAGGTGTTTGTTGCTGTAGGATGGCTGTCCGACTCCCATGGCAGTTCACTAGAATAGGAAGTGGCCAACACTCGATTGATGGTCATCACTTTGGCGTTTACCATTTGCCTGCGAGGTGGATTTGTCGGAATGTTTTCGAAGTAAGTAAGCTATTGGGCGGAAAGTAAAAGGGCAAAAACTCAACAAATGTGGACAATTTTCAACTTATCTTTGATTTAGGTAATCTACGGTACTAAGCTTTCCCTCCATACAAAATTTTCAAATATTCAGAATCATGACAATTCCTTTAACAGTACAGTGGATACGCAAAATCTTCTTGCTACTCGAAAGACCATAATGAATGCTGGCATGTGATTGTAAGTCAAAAAAATTGTATGAAAGAAGCTAATTAAATGGTAATAGACGCATTGCTAAAACAGTGCATCAGTTATGCAAAGACTGTCATGTATGCATCTTTTTGTTGAATCCCCCTGTTTTATGGGGCTATTGCTCCCCCACCTGTGAAATCAGTGATTTCTGCACACGTTGCCAATTTACAGTGAAAACAACATACGACATACTGTACTGACAAATTTTAATTATATCTTACCCCCTGAAAATATTTCGGTGCCCCCTTGCCCCCTGAAAAAAATGGTTATGCACACGGTCATCAAAGGGAAATTTGACGATAAGGAGAAATGCCCAAATGGTTGCCCATTTAAACCAAATATGGTTGTATACTGGGGTCAAAGGTCACATGGCAAAACAATCATTACATTGTTCATTGTTGAACAAATTGCTAACCATAACTATGTTTCCTCGAATGTTTTGCAGACTGCAGCATACTGCACCCTTCAATATCCTTCAGTAAAAATGTAAAATCGTCAGCTCTCCAACCACACAGAGTGTATTATATGACAGGACACCACACCACTCACAAGCACAAACAAACTTCTTTACAACATCATTGAAAAGAGCGCCACTGCTCTTAAGATAGTTAACCTAGCTGGGTGGGGGCACTTGTGTAGAGTGCTATTCCAAAGCAGAAAGCTTGGCCTCGGCCAAATTCTCAAAGGAAATTAATTCTCATTTTGTGATAAGGAAGTTCATAGAAACTGATGACCACTTCTGGGTGCCAATAGATCAAAGTCCATATTAGCGTAAATGACCGTGGTTTAGTTCTGACCATGTATTTTAGTCCTAGTGACATTGCCAATATGCACAAGGCAAACCCCACTTCTTAACACATTTCCCATCCTGGACATCCATCGTTCCATTATACCCTTTTGCTAGTTCTGATTATTTGTGTTTTTTCAATAAATTTCACATGGGCTATCCAGAAACCTCTGGTCACAGCGCATTGCTCTTTTTTTTGGGTTCCCATGAATGTACATCTGCATGACCCCCGTGCAGTAATTGGTGGGATGAGATCACACGACATGCATTATGCAGGGTGTGAAATCGCAATTAGCAAGTCGTGCCTTGCTTGTTGGTGGTTTGAGGATTTCTTTGGAATGGGCATCGCATGGAAAGTAGCAGGGCCCGGCGGCAAAGCAAAGGACTCCTTTATAAAATATTGTTGCTGTCGAATAAAGTTTGTTCTTGCACCGCCCTACTGTTCAAATGTAAAGATATCTAAGTTGTAGGGTAGTCCTGGGTATAGTCCTACAGAACAGGATCTTACAAACATCTGGAATTAAACCGGTAGGGACATCCCTCAATGACCAAAACGCGCAGGGTCCCTGCACCTTCAAGGGGCTGGAAAACATCAAATTTTGGAGAGAAAACTCTTGTGATGGGGGGTTGTACAAAAGGGAAACTTTCTTGGTTGTGATATATAGTGATTTCTTTCAGAAGTTCTATGGGTGGGATGGGTATGGGTCCAAAAAAGTGAGTCCCAAGGGCAGCTGCGGAAGGGGTCCAGTTAATGGGTGTCCTACAGAATGGGACTTTCTTTAAAAGGGGCTTCTCCCGAGTGATAGACATTGCATGCCACAATACCTTGTTTGTGATTGACCAGTCTGATTGGCTGAAAAAAACATATTCTATCCATGATATATACATTACGAAATGATCCAACAGTGCATTTTTTGTGCTCAAAAAGGCCTTGAGACACCCCTATTGCCACATTAAAAATTTTGGGGCGCACATGCCTAGTAGCGGTCCCATGCTAGCAACGGTACGCCCATCCTTGACGTCACTGGCATCCAAAATCCTTTTAGGCGAAGCGGATCAATCTTCAAAAAAGTGCTTTATTCGAGTAACCCCTGCCCTAGGTACAACAAAAAACACAACCACACTTTCACCCTAGAAAATGGTATTTTAATAGGATCTTTTCCCTTGAAGTTTCCACCATTCTGTCCACCACACGTAAGTCAACGCTGAACACTGTCAATGCTTACCCCCTAAAAATATTTGTGCCCCCTTTGCCACTGAAAAAAATGGTTATGCCACTGGGTCAAAGGGCATGTGCAGCTGATTAAAGGAGATATGCCAATGTTGCCATTTTCAACCAATATGGTTGTATACTGGGGTCAAGGTCACATGGGCAAACAAATCATTACATTGTTTCATTTGTTGACAAATTGCTAACCATAACTATGTTTTCATAGAACTGTTTTTGCAACTGCATGCCATACTGCACCCTTAATATGCCTTCATCAAAATTGTAAATACTTCAGGCTTCTCAAAACTCACACCGAGTATAATTAGATACAGGCCCCACACGCACTCCACAGCACAAACAAACTCTTTTACAACATCATTGAAAAGAGCGCCCTGCTTATATAGTTAACCTAGCTTTGTTGGCACTTGTATAGTGTCTTTCCAAAGCAGAAAGCTGGCCTTGGGACATTCTCAAATTACATTCATTCTCATTTGCTGATAATAATTTCATAGAACTGATTACAATTGGGTTCCAATAGATCAAAGTCATATTAGCGTAAATGGACAGTGGTTTAGTTCTGACATGTCTTTAGTCCTCTTGACGCTGCCAATATCACAGGCAAACCACACTTCTTCAAAAACTTCCCATCCATGACCTCGTTCCATTATACCCTTTTGCTAGTTCGATATTCTGTGTTTTTCAATCAATTCACATGGGCTATCAGAACCTCTTGTCACCGCGCATTGCTCTTTTTTTTGGGTTTCCCCGAATGTACATTCATGCACTGACCCCGTGCCGTAATTGTTGGGATAGATCACAACGACATGCATTATCCGGGTGTGACATCGCATTAGCAGTCGTGCCTTGCTTGTGGGGTTTGAGGAGTCCTTTTGGCTGTGCATCGCAATGGAGTAGCAGTGCCCGCTGCAACAGACTCCTTTAGTAAATATTGTTTAGTGTTTCGGTAAAAAAGTTTGTTCGTGCCACAGCCCCTACTGTAAATGTAAGAATATCATTTTTAGGGTATCCCTGGTAGGCCTACAGAACAGACTCTTTACACATCTGGAATTTAATCTCAGTGATAGGGACATCCCTCAATGACCAAAACTCGCAGGGTCCCTTCACCTTCAAGGGGCTGGAAACTACCCATTTGAGAGAACTCTTGTGACGGGGATTGTCCAAAAGGGACCCTTTTTCTTGTTATGTATAATCATAGTGATTTCTTGAGAAGTCTTATGAGGTGGGATGGGTATGGTCAAAAGTAGTCCTCCAGGGCACCTTCGGAAGGGTTCAGTTACTGGTAGTCCTACAGAATTGACTTTCTTCAAAATGGTGTTCTCCGAGTGATAGACATTGCATGCCACACTACTCTTGGTTTGTGATTGACAGTCAGGCCTTGCTTTTAAAACAACATATTCTATCCCTTATATATACATTAGCGACATGATCCACTATGGGCATTTTTTGTGCTCAAAAAGGCCTTGAGACACCCCTATTGCCACTTTAAAAATTTTTGGGGCGCCCATGCCTAGTAGCGGTCCCATGCTAGCATCGGTACTCCCAACCATATGACGTCACTGGCATCCAAAATCCGTTTTAGGCGAGCGGTCAATCTTCAAAAAGTGCTGTATTTTTCGAGTAACCCCTGCCCTCGGTACAACAAAACACAACCACTTTTATTCAAAGGC
>JAMKCH010007091.1:0-44660 GCA_023653785.1 Ophioderma brevispina
TTACATTTTTTATACTATGTTAATCAATGTGTTAGTTACTGCGATGATGTTCAAACATAAGAAAACACTTTAAAAGTGAGGGGGCCGTTTTACAATGATACTTTAAAAGCAAATCAAAAATAGTGCCTACATTTTAGGATTTATAACACTTAAGCTCAATGATAAAGCATGTTACCCGGTATTTATTAATTTAATTAATCAATACATCTTAAAAGATCTTTAATATTTATTTAAAAAAAAAAAATGTGTATTTTAGCAGTTACAAAACTAGCCTGTCATCTGGTTATATGCATGTTCATCCAGTGTTTTTATCTTGACAAGTTATATGTTTTATATTACAATGTGGCAAACAGTAAACACAAATCCCACCAGTGGAAGCAACTTAGTGTCACAGATTGGCTTGACCTGCCTACTGGCAAAACTAAACATATGGTGACTTAATTTGTTGGATGTAAACACACTTTGGAAAGTGGGTTGACTTGAGGTCATTATCACTTGGAAACCAGACCGACAGTCCAAGGATAGCGAGACATAATTTGGCCCGGGGTCCTAACCGTATGAACAGCGTCCAGATTTCATTTGGTTTAATTGTTCCATTCTGATACAAGACATTATTGTTGAGTAAGGCGAAGTTGGATTATAACGTAATGGAGTCATCAGACGAGAGTGTGATTAATTCAAGATGGCGCACCGCTCACGTCCCTTTCATTGTATGAAATCAGTACAATAACTTTTCGCAATCGCGTTGTCGGAAATGTTCCACCTTAAACAGTCTTGCAAATGTTCTTATTATAATTGTTACAATTATCTTGTACTAACCTTCGTTCAAAAGTAAGTCTTTGACCTGCCTTCTACTTGATCACTCGAGAGATGTACACACCTTACTTACTACTATTTCTCTCATAGACAGGCTTGAGTGTGTTTCAAAAGACGTCCAATGAAAGTATAGGTCTGGTACTTGAGGCAATTCAACTCATTGCCAAAAAGATCTTGCAGACGATGGTCTGTCAATGACGATAAAATGGTTCTTATCATTACGGTTACAATTATCATGACTAAACCTTCGTCAAAAGTAACGTATGTGACCCTGCCTCCTACTGATCACTCTAGCGATGAACACACCTTACTTACTACTCCTTCTCTCATAGACAATGGCGTTGAGTGTGTTTCCAAAAGAAGTCCAATGAAGGTAAGGTTCTGGTAACTTGGAGGGCAATTCAACTCGATTGCCCCAAAGAATATTGCAGACGATTTCTGCAATGAACGATATAAATGGTTCTTATCATTACTGTTACCCCCATTTATCTGTACTAAACCTGCGTTCAAAAGTAAGTCTGTGACCCTGTCTCCTAATTGATCACTCTAGCGAGGTACACACCGGACTACTATCTTTCTCTCAATACCATGGCTTGAGTGTGTTTCCAAAAGAAGTCAATGAAGTAAGGTTGGTTTACCTTGGAGGGCAATTCAACTCGATTGCCAAAAAGTTCTTGCAGGACGATTTCTGTTAATGACGGGACGATGAGGCGGTGACCATCTTGGAAAAATACTACACACGTCTGATTGACGTTGTAATTCCAAACACCCTTTAAATCTCACTGTAGTTCTTTTTTGTGATTAGGCTTGTACTTTGGGTTGATATTGTTTATTTCCTCTTTGGAGAGTTTAGATGTGAAAGAAAACAGTTACAACGTTGTTATTTTGTCCATAGACTAGAGTTCTAAGTGATTAATAGTGTGTATAATCCTATTGGTTGTAGAATAGCACCAGAGGCAATTAACATCTTGGTATGCCCGCCTGTGGAGCTGCAATGCCATACCTTAGGAACGATCACATAAACAGGCTGGTCGTTCTGACCAGCCAAATAACTCCCAGCCATCGCTAATGAAAACCACTTTGCTCAAATCATAAGTATTGCATATCATAGTGCCCTAGTGAAATGGTAGCAGTGACATCGTATTCCTTTGTGAAATTGCAAGTTAAAAAATACAGAAGTAAGCTTTCGATTTTATTGCTATTACAGAATAGTCATTCTTCTAATGATTTTTAGGTATTTTATGTGGAATTGATTAAATAGTGCTGCCTTTGGCCTCAGATGTATTTTTCGTGCGAGACACCCACTTTAAAGTTCAGAAACTAAAAAAGATATACATTGTGGCATCTTGTGGGATTGAAAAACTAAGACTCTGAAGGATCAAGCGTGGATGCATTATCATGCAATGAACTAATCAGCTATTATCTTCAAGCATTGAAGGCACATAAGCATGTTGTAGAGGATGGGGGAATTTTCATGGGGAATCATGGAATTTGGGAATTTACTAAGGAATATATGGGGGGCCAGACTCAAGGCCATGTCGGTGGACAGATGGTGGGGGACAAATCTCTGTTGGTGAGGGTTGATTCCCCGAACCCCACTTCCCTACTGCAGCCTCATAATGCTTCAAGATGCCAGACTGAGAGGAGCATAAGAAGAAATCATTTTTTTTGGTTCTACTAGGGCTGAGACAACAGACTGTTTGAAATAGAAATTGAGTTCTAAAATGTATTTTATTGGTAAATTCATTGACATTATAACTTATTAATTATAAATATATGACAATAAATATTGTTTTAAAGTGTCCGATAATTGTCCATATAACTCTGAACCAGATATTCCAAATTACATCAACTAAAAATTATCAAAACCGGCATATTCCTGGAAATATAACAGTGTAAACTTAAGTTAGAATAACCTCAGTTTTCTGCCAAAAATAACCTTTGATTTTATTTTTGGGGTGGACTGTCTGTAGTCGTTAACAGGTAATCATTTCAAGTCTTCGTGAGGGAGGATAGGAAAATGCTTGATCTCGTTTACGTTTACAATTTGGAATAAGTTCGACAATATTCGGGGATTGTTCCAGGCTCCGGGGACAATTCTATAGGTTTTCCGGGTAGAACCCCTGAACCGGAACAGTGTTGTAAAGTTCCCCAAATATTCTGGAATATTTTCGGGTCCTCATATTCTGCCCGTACGTTAAATTTTGGAGTTTTGTATTGGTTGGGTTCGATCTCTCCTTTCGCCAGGTAATATTGATTGGTACCGGGGGTTGATCTTTCGGGGACTTGGGTTTTTTTCTGGTGTACGGTGTCTGGGTTCCTGGTCACATGGGCTCCATTGGCATCCTCGTTATTCTACGTCTTGTGATTCGTTTCGTTGTAGAGAACGTATGTGATATGAAATAATTAGTCTAAGTTAAATAGCAAAAGAAATCAAGAAAGTCACAAATTTAAAGCATTTCCATACCAACAATTGTTATTACTATACGAAAGGGTTTTTTTTTGTAATCTATTTCTCATATTTGCGAATCAAAAGGTGTCAATGTGACTGGTAAGTTTCACCAAAATGATTTTTTTGGTTTTAAAATCAGTGAAGCTTTGCATAATAGAGTATTTCAAAGCTCAATGCGAATGTCAAATATCCCCAAGCAACAAAATGTGTTGTTACAAATGTGGAGCTGGAAAATGCATTATGACTTTCATTTAAACCTTATGCCACATCTGTTGCAACATAAACCCTAATGCCACATCCCCCAGGGTGTGAGTGAAGGAAGAGGGAAGAAGAGAAGAAGAGAAGTCGGAAATTCGGGTCAGTCTCGAACCCGGACCCGTCGGGAACCCAGTGCCATGACCCGGGGATTACCACGTACGACCGATGTCGCTTGACCCGGCCAATATTTTTTTCCGTACGTTAAACATTTGCGATAGCAGTAATACTAGACAGTATAAGTATACGGACTTGTTTTTATTTTCAATTCAAAATAACCTAAAATAGAAAAGCCTATTACAATAAATTGAATAGGATTCGAACCATCGATCTCCAAATTAATATCGCATACCATTACTCACTAGTCCCAGGATTAAGCTCCGATGTGGTGTTCTTTTATATTCCATTAACCCTTCCGGAATAAAGGTCATCTCCTATATACAATGATTTACAATGACTATTTATCCAGTTTTGTACTTACTTATTGAACTATGACTGAAAGACTATGGCTGCATTCAAACTGTTTGACTACGAAAAGTAATATAGCGACCCGGCAAGGAATTTCTTTTCCGTAATTACCTACGTGTATAGACCCGTATTCAATAGCCCCCAGCCATGTTGGTTGACAAGATATACCCTTCCAGTACTACAAACATTCACACCTGTCAACTGATCCCTGTGCAATATCGCTAACATGATCGATTAACAGCTTAATGTATTGAGTCCTGGAATGTATTCATCTTGTCCACCAACCACATGTCTGGTGCTGATGTAGGGTCAGTTCAACTTTATGCTTGCGAAGAACTTTTCCTACGAAACGATGCAGGAACCGGTATGATAATTTTATACCACTGAGACAACCCTTAACAATTACAATTACGAACAACCAAAAAACAACTTCTTGGTGGAGCGTAACCATTCTCCTAATCAATTGGAGTTTTTTTTCTTTTACTCCTTCTTCTATATCTTCAAGAATAGTGAAACACGAAGTAAAATCATGGTGTAAAACAGTGGTAAAAATAACTGGTATCTTCCGAAGTCCTCACCCGTGCCGCCATATATAGCCACAGCACTCGCCAAGGGGGGAGACATAACTGCGCTGGCAAGCGAAAAATCGTGCCGGACGGGAAAATGCAGTATGTAAACTAAATATGCCCTAACATTCCGGCCCCTAAATGTACTATCACTCTTACATTTACTCAAAATTGTCAAACAAATTTTGGGGGGGGAGTGCCTATTAGTTCCTGACACTGGCATGATCATTACTCAAATGGAATCTAAGCCGATCTGAATTATACATTAGCTGCTAACCACAACATATAACCTATACCTCTGTTCCTATCTCACACTCTTGTGAAGTAACTAAAAACAAAGGCATTTAACAAAACAAACAAGTGTCTCAGCACTCCTTTCTTTATGAGTGATTAAATAGAGAATTCAATATCTGAAATAGTCACTGACCCATAAGTTAGTTAACTCAAGTGAGCTGTCATTTCACATTCCGCTCATCTGAAAGTATATGATCAATATCTGACAACTTTAACTATTTACTAAAACTACGAATAATGGTCAACCTTTCAGGCAACTAGCAAATGTAGCCTCCAATTTCAAGACAAAATACAGCCAAAACATGAGTGCGACAAAGGGCAACATGTTTAAATCAAAATTTTGACTAATCTAAATGAGCAGAAATTGCCTTGAGAAATTTGACCACATTCCACCCACTGGCAGGGCTGTGAACCAATGGGATCAGTAGCAGCAGGCTGTAATAGGCAATCCCAACTTGACCTCAGTAGAGGCACCAGCACACAAACTCTGGAACCAACACAAACCAGTGCCAGTAGGTCAGCCCACAAGCATGTGTGGTTGTAAATGTGATCTTGTGTATCTTACAACTGCAGCATGTGTTGTTAAGTGGCGATTGCAGTAGACTGCGCAACACCGTTCATTCAAGGCAAATACGCATTATGCTCGAATGCCTTCAGATAATTATGAGGTTATTCTGCTCATCATAGTGTGAAAACCACGATTAGGGGGTGAAGACAGGATGAAATCTCTGTCTATCAGCAAAGTTGTTTACAGTAATACAGACTGCACTCAACTTTGCCTTGGGGAGACCAGAACACTTTTAAATAAATTTATTCTTTGGAAAGCATGACTAAGGCGCCAAAACTAGCATTACCGCGCCCTTTTGGCTCAAGTTATTTGCAGTCTTTCCAAAGTTCAACTGCCCCTATATCATGTCTCCAGCAAAGGCCACTCCAGGTAAACCACAAACGCAGTTTTCGCTGCTGAAGGTTCTGGAAACTTTACACACCTCTGGTACTTGGTTACTGGGGATCACAACAGAATCTCTGCGATGACGGCCATTGGGGGGAAACACTATCATCCCATAACATGGTCTGCAAATGTTCAATAGCTGACGCTCTTAAATTGATAGAGCGCACAGAATGTTCAGAGCGATCTTCATAAAATCGACCCATAATATCTCCCCAATTCTTCTATTGGGCATTTATAACTTGGCAGGATACTAGAAATTTAGAGAGCTTATTCTCCATAAATAGTTATAAGTGCCAGACGCTTTGGTGGCTTAACAAATCTTCCTGCCCTAGTGTATTGTTTTAGGCTTGCTTCTGTTGCGATTGTGTTGGTCTCTGCTCGTAGTTGAGGCTGACTCGCTGACATTACTTGTTCTGCCTGTGGACTCGCAAGTCATCGTCCTGTCTGGAATACTGCCTCAAGGAGCAACATAATTTGTCATTGGCCTCGTGAGGATTGCCGACTTGTCTTCACTCTGACTTGACGAACAAGCCCGTCACCTCCTGGCAAGGTTTCAATCACTTTACCACCCAGGGGCCAAACATTCCTGGGGGTCGTCTCATTTATATCAATACGATATCTCCAACCTTTGTATTTCCTTTGAGGAAAAAAAAATTTTTTGTGTTAAAAAAAAATTTTCCACTTCTGCCCTCTTGGGGGCAGTTGAGGGAGGTATTCTCTCTTCCACCTAAGCCAGAAAAGGGTCCTGCCGATGTTGAACTTGTTTCCATCGGCGTTGAGCATAATGGCTGGAGGTTCCAGCAACAGTGGGAGGTAAACTAACATTGCTCTTTGAGCTGCAATAGGTGGTTAGGCGTCATTGGTTCGAGATCACTATGATCGCCAGTACTCGAGTGATCGGCCTATTATTTACTATGGCCGCTATGTTCACACAGCAGGGTGCAGATTGGTCATCCTAAGGATCGTTCTTTCACACCGACGGAGCGCATAACCTTCTTAATCGTACGGATTTGTCGTTCCCACACACCTCCGAAATTACTACTCCCTGCATGGAGGATTGAATATCCAATCAACCTTTCTCTGGGCAGACACTCATGTATGCGCTTATGATTCCAGGCCGCAATCTCACGACGCAACTCCTCTATCCGTGCTACAAAATTTGTGCCCTTATCCAGAAAATTCGCTTGACTTGGCATCGTCTCGAATAACCTCCTAATGACATTGCTCAAGCCATCGGTATCGAGTGAGTCAGCCTTTTCGATGTGTATGGCTTTGGAGGCCAAGCAAATAAACACCACGCCATAAGCCTCTTGACGACAACTGCGTCCTTGCTGACATCCCACGTGGCCGAAGAATCTCCACGCAACGTTGGTAAATGGTGGGCTCGTTGGCATTAGCCTGTCTGCCGGAGGTAGCCATCTTTCCTGCTCCATCACCTTTGCCTTAGCGCCTACATACACGCATCTGTTCAACAGTCCGTCCTGGCTAAAGAATTTCGGCACTGATGATCAACTTCTGCTCAGTAAGACAGTATTTGAATTCCTTCCTGTCTGCCGAACACTTGTGTATATTCTCAGAATTAATTCTGATACCAGAGAGTTCTTAGGCAATATCATAGGATGCTTGGCTCCTGGTGTAACTCCTCCAGCCCCTAGCCGTCCTCTACTCCAGGATGCCGTGTCTAGTACTTGGATCTAAACGGTAAATGGTACTTGTTCGACAAGTACCTTCCGTGACTTAAAAGTTTGAGTAGCAGAATTCTGTAAGACCCCTCAATCTCCTTGGCATTTACTGAATCTGACGAAGCGAATGATGGCCTCTTCTGCTTCCCTTAAAGACTCTGCAACTGTATAGGTAGTCAGGCCTTGCTTTTCTACACCCTTTGCGGGTTTTGTCAATTTCGGCTGCCAAATAGATCCTGGCAATATACCTTTGGCCTTGTTTGTCAGTAAGCAAACGTCCGTTTCATCTCAGAATGTACGCACAGCCTTCTTTTAGTTGGTGCCCTTCCGAGTATACCAGTCAACTTTCATAGGATCCTCACAACTCCTGTGGCTTTAGTTTGTGTTGACTGATACCTTTACCTCAGGATCACCACTCAACTGGTCTTCATCTGTGTTGATTGGCTGACCTGCCACGCAGACTCACACTGCCACAGGAAATCTGGTCCTCTTGTCCAGCGTTGATTGTTTTCAGGACTTCCTGATTGTCCTTGACACGTGAACATTTCCTCTGGCGTGGGATTTTAATGCTGTCTCACATCTCGCCATTGTGAATGGTTGGGAGCCCTCTCTGATCAACTCTACCGCATTTTGCCACAAACTTGGTGGAGCTATCAGAAGTTGCTTTTTGAATGTACCTAAGCACGGTTGTGCTGTCTGTCCAAAAGAGGGAGTCTTCAGTTTACAATTTGCAGCTCCCTTCGCAGCATTGCATCTAGCTTGATGGCGATTGTAGCAGCAGTCAGTTCCATTCTGGGATGGTGATCTGTTTTAGAGGATCGACCCTTGATTTAGCATAAGCGTACACAGTGCACCTCACCCATGCTGTTTATCAATCTTATGTATGCCACTCACCATAACCTACACTGCTGGCATCTTTGTAAATGGTGAATTTGTGCTCTTCTGCTGGCTTCTCAAAACCTATTGGTTTTATGCATCGGTCTATGGAAAATTCTTCTAGCCATCGGGCAGATGTGATGTCCACTCAGTCCATCTTCTTTGTACTGTATAGGAATGTCATCATCCCATCCCAGTTTTACTCTGGCATGATCCTGAGGATTTGTCGTGTCCGGTATATAGCTTGGTTACACATAACCTAGAGGATCATATATAGAACTGATAGTAGAGATCATGCCTCTTCTGGTCATTGGTTGATCCTTCAGCTCTTCTTGAAACCGAAGGTGTCAGATCCTGGTGACCAGAGCCACCAATGCTCAATTTCCACTGGTAGTCTGTCCCTGCATGTTCAGACATCTCATGCCCCTGCCCGAATTTTTCTTCGGGACGGATTCCATCACACGCGGGGCTAATTAGATACCCCCTTGTTAGGTGAATCCGCCAGTCTGAAGTCCGAGGTAAGAGGTCCTTGATGATCATATCGCTTCTTTCTTCTGTAGGTGATTGATTTCAAAGTCATTCTCTACGTAGAAGCTCGATTATAGTTTTCTTCAACATTCTGTTGGTGTTCCCTTGCTGTCAACTGCTGTCTGCCTTAAGGCGTAATTGGAGCATGCCGGCGACGAAAGGTTGCCCCAAACAAGTTGGTTGTCATCCTGTACTCAGCGGGCGTTTTTGAGGTGTCACCATCGTACCACCACAGAACCTTAAAAGGTCTGATCCAGCTCAGGTACCTTCCACTTGTTGCACTGCTCGGATGTCCCCCCATAACAGCAACACGTTCCTGACGAAAACGTAACATGACGCCAACAAGCGTGTTGGTCAAATCTGGACCCTGCAAAAGTTTTTGTGTTCAGGCTGACTCCTGATACACTGCGGCGCCATCCGAAAACACTCTACTTTTGTTTCCTTTCGATGGGTACACCCCATTGTGGGGAATGTACCAAGTTTTTCCCATTTTCCTGGTGTTGTTGATTCTAAGAACTTCTTCAGCATACAAACCCATTCTGTAGTGTTTCCTCAGGCATGGTGTAGTCAGTCTTAAATTTGGCATTCCTTGCAAATTTCCTCTTCAGATGGGCCACTCTACATTCAGCCATGGCTCTGTTGTTAGGGAACGCAGCTTCCTTGTTCCTAAGGGCAAGCCTTATTTCATCATAGTGCCCATTCCTCAGGCTCAATCCTCTTCCATTACTCTTGATGAAGCGGTGATCCTCCCTGATTCTGTGGCGTGTCATCTACCGTGCCACTCGTTGAGTCATGGTTATAAGTGCTTAAAGTAACCAGTTTTCCTGGGTGTGAATGTCTTCCCCTTATTGTGGATTCTGTGTACTTATTCGTAGTTGATTCTAACAAACACGCTTGGTTCATACCAGTGACCCCCTCCCAACCTAGCACTGATTTCTCGCGTAGGGGCCCTCCTTCTGCCTCTGTATTACCTGCAATGGCTCTAAAGCTCTTGGTACAATTATTACCAATGAGGCAGCTCGAATTGAGCCCATTTTCTATTTCGGGGACATTGATCTCATGCAGATATTGCCACGGTTTTAGGTCTTCTTTTGTAATAATGCATCTTTCCTTGTTCACGGTATATCTTCTGCACATAAGTACTCTTGGTAGATCGATGCAGTTTGGTTACACCGCTGATCATCTGTCCCTGCAAACTGTCAGCTTACGAGGCAATATTTTTCACCTCACTTATAGTTTGTATTTGAAAGTTTTTGAATTTTAACTTCCTGATATGGCTAGCTGTGCTTCTAGGCTCTCTGAAAAAAAACACAAGTCCGTACTGTTCTATCCCATAGCGTAGTTCGTACGTCCTTCCAGTCTCCTTGACCGAACTCGTACTGGTACTACGGAAAACACTGTGATGTAACGCCTCCGCCCCGGGCGATACCGCACGATACGATGCCGCTGCTTCTACCTTTTGATTAATCTTGTTTTTTCTCTGGTGAAGTTTTCTTCTTGTTTCTTCTCACGATGTCAATCTGTCGGGTGTTTTCCTTAACAGGATGCTTGCAGCTTAACTTTCTCTTACAATCTTTTACCATGTGGGAAGCCTCTCTTCCAGCATCCGTAGCACAACCCTCCTTGCAACAAGTTGCTATTTCCTATCTATCATAGCCTTTCTTAAGGCTGGCCCTGCATGCGTCAAGTGTGTGACTTTCACTTTCACGTTAACAACACCATTTCTTCTTGTTGGCTGGCTTAATCCTCCTTGACATTTGCCACCTTGCTTTCAGTCTGTGCTGTAGTTTGTGGCATAATTCCTTACAACTGGTCTTGATTGCCTTGGTGGTTTCTTAAGTTTGTCATCCTTAATGTTGCCGTATATTGGGTTTGTAGCAACACAAGCTCGCTTGTCCAAAATTCAACCAAGTCTTGAAACTTTGTTTCTTCTAATGATCTACCTCTTCTGTGTAGTCGACCTTGTTTCTCCATTTGTCTTTCAAGCTATATGGTACTTGGATACCAATGCCTTGATGTTCGCTGCATGATCCAGTTTCACTTGGCCTATGTTCCAAAACAGCCATCGTGTGTTTGCACACTCATGGAGAAACAATGACGATTCTCGGGCCACAGCAGCATTGGAACTTTATTTCAGGCTCACTCATGCCCCCTTCTTCATCTTGCCTCCGATAATCCTATACTTGTTCCATACGTTTCTTTAACAGAGCTTAGCTTCCACATAGGCCTTCGCAGTTGGGAGATGCAGCAGCTCTTTACCAAAGTCCTTGGGAGAACCTGTGGTGTGTTGGTCGAGGACGTATAATCTTCCTTATCATTTGTGGTTTTCCTCTTCCACTCCATGGGTGGAAGGCTGCCATCCAGCTGACATACTCCCCATGGGTTTCCATCGCATACTGGTATCCGTCCTTGTGGTAGTGTTGATTTAACTTGTGCTTCATAAGTAGCCTAGTCAAATCCCCATTGCCTGTTATCAATAACCTGGAACCTTACCTTGTACATCACGGCAAGATCTATTGCATTTAGTATCTATCTTGTTGTGAGTTACTGTTACAATTTGATATATTGTTGCTTGTTTTGTATTCCTTGTATTAGTGTCAGTTAACTTGTTGCCTTGTAACATTGCTGGGTGTTTGCTGATTGCAGTAACTCTGTTTGCACACTCTCACTTGGTGCACATACTGTGTTGTATGTTTTGTTGCCTTGGGTTAGGGTTTGTCACCCAATGTCTAACACACTTAAACGCAGGGCTTACTTCAAACTGACCCTGTGGGCATATTTCACGTCTACGCACATCTGATGGTGTTTTTTGCTGACGTCTTACTCTGAACATACTGCAGTTGAAATCTGGTGCACCCTTGGATGCATTTCTTACACCACACTGTGATGGAGTCATTTGATTTGCGTCGTATTTAATCGGCTGCACGTCTATTATCTTGCCATGTTTTTGCGGAAGCTGGTTTTTGCACTAAGGCCCCCCGTCCTAACCCAGCTCATCGCACCTTTGCAACTGGGTTTAGACTGTTGCAAATTGAATTCCTCGAATACCAACTGCCCATTCCTCTCGTTATATAAGGTGCATGCATATTGGCAGTATAGTCATTCTGGGTTGGATTGTTCGAATTGAGGAGGACGAGTCATCCACTGGTTGAGTGTGGCATTGCCGTTTGGCCATTCAACATTACCAATACAAGATCTTTGTTGTGCTTGATCTATGGGGGCACTTGCCTTCACCAGGCTGCGAGGCTAGCCGATTAACGTGTATCATAACGTTCTGATGACTGTCTGTCATTGACATTGACATATGGAAATTTGGTTACCGTAACCCATCGTTGTCCTACTGTGCTTGTATTTCTTCTGGATATCCAATATCATATGTGTTAAACTGTGGCCAGGACCCCTTTTGGACCCCTATTCTTTCACTCAGCTGTGATTGGGTCTATTATGCCTGGGGTCACCATCATGTCGAGTTGGCGGCCCAGTTCCCTGAGTCGCATGTTTGAAATCTTTCTAAGGGGTCAGCCTTTCATGTCGCACTGTACCTTCCTGGACGCGTTCCGTGTCGTACATTGTTATGCTGTGGCACAGACCCCTGTGACACCTTTCTACATCAAGCTGTGATGTGGGCCTATAATTCATAGTGGCGTTGTCATGTCCTGTTTGGCGCTATTGGTACCCGGTTGGTTGACTGTTGAATATCCGTCGTGCCATCTTGTCGCACTGTCTTTCTGACGTGTTCCGTGTCGTATCATTGTTATGCTGTGGTACTGACCCTGTGACACCTTTCCCTGCATCAGCTGTGATGTGGGCCTATAATTCATGGTGTCATCATGTCGAGTTGGCGGTCCACTTCCCCTTGTTGACATTTTGAATATTTGTTGTACCATCATGTTGTACTGTCTTTCTGACGTTTTCAGCGTCATACATGTTTCTCTGTGGCACAGACCCCTGTGACACCTTTTCTGCAAATCAAGCTGTGATGCGAGCCTATTATAAGTCATGGTGTCATCATCATGTCGCGTTGGCGGTCCAGTTCCCATGTTGACCTGTTTTGAATATTTGTTGTACCATCATGTTGTACTGTCTTTCTGACGTTTTCAGCGTCATACATGTTAATGTTGTGGCACAGACCCCTGTGACACCTTTCCTGCATCAAAGCTGTGATCGGGCCTATTATAATTCATGGTTCATCATCATGGTCGAGTTGGCGGTCCAGTTCCCATGTTACATGTTGAATATTTGTTGTACCATCATGTTGTACTGTCTTTCTGACGTTTTCAGCATCGTACATGTTATGTTGTGGCACCTGCCCCGCTGTGACACCTTTCCTGCATCAAGCTGTGGATGCGGGCCTATCATAGTTCTGTGTCATCATCATGTCCGAGTTGGCGGTCCAGTTCCATGTTGACATGTTGAATATTTGTTGTAACCATCATGTTGTCTGTCCTCCTGACGTTTTCTTCAAGCATCGTAACTGTCATGTTGTTGCACTGACCCCTGTGACACTTTTCCTGCATCAAGCTGTATGCTGGCTATTATATTCATGGTGTCATATCAAGTCGAAGTGGCGGTCCGTTCCCATGTTGACATGTTGAATATTTGTTGTACCATATGTTTACTGTCTTTCTGACGTTTTCAGGCGTCGGGGTACATGTTATGCTGTGGCACAGACCCCTGTGACACCTTTCCCGCATCAAGCACTGTGATGCGGGCCCTATTATATTCATGGTGTCCATCATCCTGTCGAATATGGCTGTCCAGTTCCCATGTTGACAATGTTGAATATTGTTTACCGATCATTTGTACTGTCCTTTCTGAGTTTTGCAGCAATCGTAACATGTTATGTTTGTGGCAACTGACCCCTGTACAACCTTTCACTGCATCAAGCTTGTGTCTGGCCGATTTAGTTCATGGTGTCATCATCATGTCCAGATGGCGTCCATTCCCATGTTGAGCATGTTTGAATATTTGTTGTACCATCATGTTGGCTGCCTTAGGATCAACCTTGGGCGACCCACTTCCTTTAGTTTTCTGTCTACGATTCTTTACTAGTAACTATAGAGCTTGCAATATTCAAAGGACCGACACATCTTCATGGCCATCCTGCATTCTTGCCAACTAAAAAATTCCAGGCTAAAGGCCAACTGTGTTCAATTTCCAGGTTTTGTCCTTCTCTCCACCTTAATCTTTCTCTCTCCACTGTTTTGATGTTTTTTTTCAGTGCATTAATTTGCACGAGTTTTCAGCCTTTTTTGCTGCTGCTTCTTTTAAAATAGCACGGGCCTTCCTTCCTGGTTCCTTCGATACACAGGACTGTGAACTTATTGATGCTGAGGGCGAATCTCGCTCCATTCTGACACTTAGATTAATGATTTGTTATACGAGAAACACCCGCAATCGAGATATCATGTATGACAACCGTCTGAACCCGCGTCTGGACCAGGGGACTTGAATAGCGCCCTCAATCTGCTACCAGCCTCACGTGCGAATATGGTAGTAGCTCTTAATTTCTCACACTTGCTAATATGTTATTGGAGTTTAAGCCATTTACTTCTTATTCAAAGTTCACTTCTCGGGCTAATCATGGCACATCTGTGGACTACAGTCCTTTCTAATGTGTCGTACAACAAAGCCATGGTACATGAAACTTGACAGTAGATAGTTATTTTACTTAATAATGTAGGGTCTATTTCCACTTTCTGCTTGCGAAGAAACTTTTCCTACGAAACAGATTGGTCCGGACCGGTATGATAATTTTATATACGCACTGAGACAAACCCTTAACAATTACATTACCATAACACAAACAACTTCTTGTGAGCGTACCATCGCTATCTTTTATCTCTTCTTCTATATCTTCAGAAAGGTGAAACAAAAAACACGAAGTAAAATCATGGTGTAAACAGAGGTACCATAACTGGTATCTTTTCCGAGTCCTAACAACCACCCGTGCCGCCAATTATAGCCAAACACATCTCTCCGCCAAGGGCTGTGGACTTAAACTGTGCGGCTGTAACAGCGAAACAGGTGCCGGACGGGAAAATGCCTGTATGTAAACTAATATGATGGCACTACCAGCTGACGTTATAATTGAATAAGGTCCTATTACAGCAATCCTTTAATTCACTTTACAAAACAAATTTGATTGTTGAATCATTGATATACGGCACGATTGCCTTTATTCCGTGAAGGTTTCTATCGAATTAAAATCCCGACAACGTCAACAGATCCTTCGCTAGTCTAGTGTTTTCAGCTGCTTCTTAATGCATACTTGTCGCAGGTTCGAACCCAACTCTGGGCCGGATTTGGGAAATTAATTTGTTTCGACTTTTATTAAAGTGAAATAGACAAGACTCGTCTATCTATTCAAGCTGGTGTCTTTAATAAGTTAACTCGGGGAAAAATAATCGCGGCCCCGGCAGCTATTTCGTGCCCCTATGTGTCTTCGTTTGATGACGCAATCGCTAAATCCAGGGACTTCGGTGCATTTTTTTTCTCACTCAGTGCTGTGTGAGATTCAGTGGTCGTAGGGTTAACCGTAGGGGAACAATTTTGATAAGATTTCGATTAATAGTCTTCCGGAAAGATATCTTGTCATAAATAATTTTTTTTCAGTTATAAATGCACTTGTTATCTCAGGGGGTTTAACTTTTATACTTCCCTCATTCATGATCACAAATGGCAGCCAAATCCTATTATTGCGATAGCTACAAGAACCGCAAGAGAACCAATGATTATAATTGTAAAAGTCTGATCTTGTTTCGGCATCTGAAACTTGTAAAAGCCACGATGTTGTTTCGCGGCATCTGAAACTTGTAAAAGTCATAAATCCAACGAACCTGATATACTAGAATCTTTGGCAATACCTTTACATAATTATGAGACCGCTTGCATTACACTATATCCACTTGTGGGAAAACCTATATCAAAAATCGGTCCCAGTAATTGGCCGGCTGTCCTGTGGAACGTATACGGAGAATACTCACCACACTAGTCTGGCGAATTTCGTTCCAGGTCGTATCGGCGATTAATCACTATAGCAGTTCTCCAATTGGGCTGATCTTAACAACTTGCAGTCATTTTTATTTCAATGTTCAAGGCAGGGCTAAAGTAAAATTTACTAAAATGACAAACTACAACACATTAAACACCCATTGAAAGAAGTTTTGCACTGTTATCAGCCCGTTTTCAGAACCAAGACGTCTCATCAACACATCTAGGATTTTTAAATATGCTCTAACGGTCGGACGAGTTTTTTTGTCTCAAGGCTCTTGAGAGAATTTCAACCAATCAGCGACAAGCTCATATCGAACTCCTTCAGACTTGTTGGGTGAGCATTTGCAGTATACGTGCCCGCTGGAACGCACACCAAGTACTGGGAACAAGACTATGGGAAACCCTGCCTGCCCTCCAGGGCAGATGCCAAACCATAGAATGACACATGTTGACATTTTATTAATTTATTTTATTGTAAAGCGATGTTTTTTTAAAGTATGTGAATAAAAAAAAATCTCCAAAATTGTTCGATCAAGAAAGCATTTTAATTTCAAGTCGTAATTGCGCGTAGATACGACTTTGTTGCACAACAGGGGGAAATTATGTGTGTGGTTGCGCAACTTTAATTAGCTAATTACTTCTTAATTAGTCGACTTAAGTGAGAAATCAATTAGTCATAATATAATTTAAAAATACATTTTCATCGTTTTTTTTCAATCGAAAACTCACAACTGAATGAAAAAAATGCTTCTGTAAAATCATGAAAATTTTGTTGCACTCGAATGCTGGTGACACCACCCTTACCGGAAGTTCCTATATAACTGGTGATATCCGGTCTCAGGGAACTGTTTGCTAACGTGGACGTTGGCATGTCATCTAGAATCTTTATGGGACCTATACTGCAATTCCGCTGTGTTCCCGGAAATGAACGCGGATTAGTTGCTGTACAAACAAATATGTCCATGTCATGAAGTACATGTGCCGTAACTTGAAATGATATGGACGTTGTCCTGTTTTCAACATATTCATCCATATCGATGAATTGTGAAGTTCCAGGGTTAGAGTCCCAGAGCCAATCCAGATTGATACCAGGATCATCCGTCTCTACCCTGCATTCAACCTCCATATTTTGCCCTTATACCCAAGTATCTTTTCCTAAAGCACCATTAACAGTGCAAATGGGATTGAGGTAATCCGCAACGGAATTCAAATCACTGCTTTCAATTTTTGCATTCATATTAACCACAATTTTCGCCCACATCTGCATAGGATGTTCATTACCGCCAACAAGATCAAAACCGACAACACACCAATATTCGCCAAACTCGCTTCTGAGGATATTACTGATAATTAGGGTATAATAATAATATCAAAACGATGAATATCGGCATTAATTAATAGTTCATCTTCTGTCAAGATAACTCTGCCAAAAGTCCATCTCACATATAGCGGTTCTGTTCCTTCGGACATATCTACATGACAGTGTAATGTAACAGTTTCCCCCTCTTTTGGGGTGCCAATGTTCTCTCCAAGTACCCTAACGGAGGGTCCCATGGCCAGTAGTGGTTCCCTTGACGTAGAGCGGCCAAAGCGTCTGTGAATGAAAACCATCTCTACTAACCTTTGTCGATCTTAAACTAAAAATATTACCTGATATAAGTCCAATTTCAACCGAACAAAATACGAAAAGCGTTATAAGCATTGTTACGCAGCTCAATATTACTTTAGTCATTTCGAACGAATGCGGTAAAGAGATCTTTTCCTGAATGTTGAACGTTCTCTGTATCTTTCCACAGCATTGAGATGAAATACATTCTGGTTAGAGCCTGTTACCCTGCCTCTTTGCTCTCCAGTCATTTCAAAAACACGAAATACACCACATTTCATATTTTGTTATATGCTTCTATGTTCGAGGGTCTATAATACTAAGTATCACGCTATTGTGTACATGTGTGTGTGACGCCCGGTGAAAGAGGATGACTGCGGAAACAATTACCAGGCTATGTACTACCGTTTCAGCGAATTATCGAAACAGTCAGATCTGTAGAAACACACACACCTACACACACACACACACACACACCACACACACACCCACATACATACGCACACACGCGCACGAACACACACCTACACACACACACACACTCACACACTCGCGCGCGCGCATCCCCACACACAGACAGACGCACAGACAAAGACAGACAGACATACTTAGCCAAGCTACATTGTGGGTTTCTTGGTGTCTGTACATTGTGGTCTATAACATTAATTAGCCCCACAATGTAGTTCTGTACTTACAGACAGCCTCACAATGTAGTTCTGGTGAGAATTACAGACAGACACAAACAGACTGAAACATTATGGGCTTTTTTCCAATATTGATTCTGATACCATATAGGTCCATATTAACCCCCCCCCCCCAAAGACCTGTCTAAAAACAATGGAAAAATGTCTTGTGGGGTAATCCCCACAAGTACAAAAAAGCCCACAATGTATACGCAATACTTAGTAGTAACCCCACAATGTAGCTCTCGTAAAAACAGACAGATAGACAGACAGACAAATAGTCAGACAAGCAGATAGACAGACAGACAGATATGGCATATATGACACTGTATTCATGACCAATAATTCGATAAACCCGGTGTAAAATAGATATATTCTGCCGGAAGCCATACTCCGTGAATAAAGCGTGAAACTAATGATGCGTGAATAGTCGACTGAATCGAGTGCCCTATTCTGTACCGTTGTAGGTGGACTATGAGTCCGGTGGACTATAAAAACTTCTATACCGGTTTTTTTTTTTTTTTGTTTTGTTGATAACTCGATTTCTTGATAAAAAACCCTCTCTTTTTCAATCTTATGATCAATAGACCTGGTATTTCGACGAAAAGTACGATTTTCACGGATAAACCCATGCAGGTTTTCGATTTATAACTTTCATTTTATGGTTATATAATTGTGCCTAAAATCGGGTGTTGTCGCATCCCAAATTTTTAACGTTATGTTAAAAAGTTAAAGGTCGGAAGAAATTTCCAAGAAATAGTAGGCTCTTCATCAGTGGCTGGGACCGACCAAGACTAATTTCACCCAATATTCATAATTAACCCTCGTCTACCGAAGGGAGAATTTTCGATCCCCTTTCTATTTTTATGGGTACCCCACTATAAAAAAACCCTTTCTAGACTATCACGTGCTTTGGTTAAGTATGTTACATGTTGGTTAATTGATTGGTTGGTTGCTGAAATTTATTATCAGACGTTAGTCTGTATATTGGAATTGGTCTACTTTTGAAAATCCAAAAATGTGCCGACAGAAGACAGTAAGTGTGCACGTATTGGGGGTAGGTACTGCCTTTTGCATTGTGAGAAAAAAAAAAAAAAAAAAAAAACAGGGGCCCTAGGTAGGTGACAAAAGTTTACTAACACTGCAGGTCACGTCTGATAAGGTTCCGTACGGAACCTAACAAGCCCCCGTCACGAATCGCGAAAGCCGAGAACCGCGAAATTCTAGTTTGCGCTTTCAGTTGCGCCACTTTCTATACACCAATGGGTGTTTCGTTAGTGAAATGACAGGGAATTGCAACAGCGCCCTCCCCTCCCCACGCTGTGTTATAAAATAAACATTGATTAGACGAGGGTTACGGGTAAATGGGTGTTTGTTACGAATTGTATTTAATTGCGATAATCTACACATATACATTGAAGATGGAGAGTGTGAGGTAGCCTTCCATCAAGACTTTACGCTTTATTTTCAATTGCTAACTACGATGTGAGAGGGTATAGCGCCCTCTCATGGTGAGTCTCGCTCCGCTCGGCAGAGGGCTTCCATCTTGGGCATTTAGGATTCCCAAACGGTAATTTATGGAATTCTTACGTGCATTTTCTACGGCAGTCTCGCTTTCGGTGAAGTGACATTACAAAATCACCTCTTAAACCTTCGTTCAATAAATCTTAGTAATATCATGATAATTTTGAAATAAAATATTGACTTCAAAATCCGTCGGGGTTAGTGGATTAACCGCGCTGCAAAATAGTGTAATTTCCAGTAACGGCCATTTAGATTTAAATTCGAGTCTTCGTCCGATACACGTAAGAGCGCCCTTTTACCGTTAAGTATTTGAAATAGACTGACTTGAGTCGCGCCAGATGTTGATTTGAATTTACTGTTACTGTTAGTGTGACATGTCCTAACCCCCCCCCCCGACTAGTTGGTTGGTATATTAGAGGGCGCGATATTAGAATCGGTGTAGAAGTAATTATTGACCGCCGGACACCTACAACGGTAGAGAATAGGACAATCGATTCAGTTAACTCATTGTTGTTCCCATGATCCATAAGACCTCGTTATTCATACATAAGAAAAAAATCAGAAATAACACTTACAGTGGTGTTGGTTGCTTTATGGCATATAAAAAAAATTTTCGTAAACATTTCGTGTTTACGTGTTGTAACGAATCCCTACGGGATTTCTTTCCCGCCACGGCCTGGATACGTCCAAATGTGGCAAATTGAACAGGGGTCTCCATTTTTTTTTAGTTTAGCATTTTCAGTGTAATTTATTTTTTAATCCATTGCGCTCTGAACCCAAAAGATAGAGCCGACACTATGGGACAGTCAGTGTGCAACGAGACAAAGATCAACATTTTATTTATTTATTAGTTTTCCTCTGCTGTGAAATGAACATTTTGTCGATATTTTTAAATCTGAAAGTGCTCAAGTGTCCGATCATATTTAGTAATGACTTTTGATATTATTTTACCATATTTTACTGCAAAATATAATTGTGCTTTTGCCTAGTGTATATATGTTATCTTGGTTATGGTGAAAATATCCTTTAAAAATGATTATTCCACGTTTAAAAAAATCTATCAAGTAATGACATTTTACAAGATTCAATTTTCAAGATTCAATTTATTTATTCAGCATAACATATCGTACTTGACAGAAATGAATAATACAGTATATAAAATAATAATAATACATAAAGTGTCAATTGCAAACTGTGCTAAAATGAACAGGTGAGGGATATGATATGCTAGGACTAGTAATGGACAACCCTATATGGCTTACAGATATCACTGACCCTGTAAATCATACAAGTAAAATATACTCCATTACATAATGGACACAAGTAGGGGAGGATATAAAATATTACATAGGTAATGTACATAACAAAGAAACAAACAAAAAAAAAACAAAACAACTATCAATGCTAAACAAAACAATTAACGGGAATAAAGGATACGAGAAATGGAAAAGGACAGACTTTTCAACAGGTCTTGCTGAGGTAGTAATGCAATCGCATAATGAGGAAGCAGAGGTAGAAGAGGTAGAGGTGAAGGGAAAACAAGTAAGGAGTAGAGATAGAAATGAAATGAGAATAAAAGTGAGGAGAGAAAAAAAGGACTTGGGGAGAAATTTAGATTGTACTGGGTGATGAAATGTTTCTTCAGTTGAGCTGTAAAAGTATTTGGTTTGTATTGTTGTGATGGAGTTCTGGAAGATCATTCCAAAGTTTTGCGCCGTGATACTTAATTAAAGTGCTTTTAAGAGGAAGATTTTGGGAGGGGAAGATGAAGTTTGTCGGCTTGTCTGTGTTATAGCTGTGGATTTGTCTCTAGTGGTAAAATAATTGCTGAAGTTCGGAGGAAACGATTGTTGTGATGTAAACATGAAGAGCGATGTTTGAAGTGGTGGGGCTCTAATGGAAGTGTTTTCAGTGAGTTAAATAATGGCAAAGTGAGTTCTAGGGGGTGAGTATGTGATAGTGCGAATGGCTCATTTCGGTGTGATGTTTAGTTGGTGAGTCGTGAATGATAGTGGAGGCCCAGATGATATTAAAGTAGCTAATGTCTGGGAGAAAGAGTGTGTTGTAAGTGATTTAACCCTCGTCTACCGAAGGGGGGGGGGGGGTTAAACACCCCCTTCAGGTTTTTTCCCCGGCTTGCTAAAACCCCATTTTTTTGGTGAAAAATTATTAATGAATGTCAAGTGACATGTTCCACTCCTGTTAATCAAAAACAAACATCCACCGGGGATAGGTAAGATACAGAGTGATCCCAAAGTGAATGATAGGGGGGGGGGTGGTAACACCCCCCCCCCCTCCGGAAGATTTCTTGCGAAGTACCAACATCCTAACACAACACCAGGAAACCATCCAGACACTGAATTTGGGTACAATAGTAAGCTATGGTCATCCTATTTCCATTGATACCAAAATGAGTACCAACATGCCTAGCATTACGTCATAATGAAGTCATACGTTCGCAATCACGCAAAACTGCATTTCCAGTAGACACACACAGTGAAAAAATTAAATGTTTCGACCCAAAAAGGTTAGAAAATAAGATGTTTCATGCGGTTTTTGACTCTCTTGATGGAAAATGAATGTTTTTATATACTGACAGAAGTTTAGAGCTAAAAAGGTGTTTGAGTCGCTAAATTGCGAAATATCAATTTTCCAAAACTATATTCAGTAATTTTCGTACTTCCTCAACATAGGACGTCATGCTGACGTACTACTGGGGATGTGAGTACTATTGTGGTACCAATGGAAGAAGACACACCCCTAAGCTATCCATTGGTACCAAATTTTACAGGAATCGGTTGTTCAGTAACGAAAATCATAGGGGGGGTGGTAACCACCCCCCCCCCCTTCGGCAAGTTTGTTACAAAAAATGGTTCGGGTAGAAGCGGGTAAGGTGTAGGCGGAACGGTGGTTGTTGAAACTCTGTTAGATTGTACCAATGCGGAGACGCTTTGGTAGTGACAGAGTTGATGTGTTCATTCCATGTTAGTTTATAGTCGATGGTGTGCAAAGAAATTTGGTGGAGTGTACCTGGGAGATTCTGGTTATCTAGTGTAATGTTTATTGTGATGGTGTTGTGTGTAGAGAAAAGCATGTAGTTAGTTTTTGAAAAATTGAGAGAAAGTTTGTTAGCCCGAAAACAGTCAGTAATGCCAAATTAGAGACATGAGGAATTCCAGAAAGAAAACCCCCTCATTTTTTTTTCGAAACCTGTTTTGTGCATATTTGGAAGCTTACAATGTATTAGATCCACACCTGGAGTACGTGAGCCAATACGCCGTCGTTATGAAATTAAGATGATGATTTAGTATTTTCTGTCGTGCACGACAGAATTTAATCAAAGCATGGTTTCTTAGGGAAGATACAATGAGCAGGCAAGATCAAAACAGGGGTTTGAGGTTTCGAAACTTTCAGAAACGTTCTCGAGTAAAGTGGTCTAACAACCGATCCCGTGCAAACTTGAGGAAATCGTATCCTCAAGAAATCTTCTCCTGTCACTTCACGGTTAACGTAACGCGTTCCATGAAACAAATAAAAACGTTTCCTAACGTTTAATGGTTGCAGTTTGGGTTCCTGTTTGTAAAACGTTTGAAAACGTCATCGTGAGCTATCGTGTAAACCATTGGTGGAGATTTCTGACAAGCTTTTGTGCTGCCCTTTGTGTAGATGTTTCTTGATTGCAAAGATGGTTGCATCAACACGATATGATTTTTAGACAAAAAGACTCATATAGATTATCATTTAGAGATTCATATATTTAAACAACGTTCATATAACGTTTCATTTCACCAATCATTTCAGCCACGCACGTAATTTTCCAACTATTTTAAAATCCAGTGAAAGAATGCCATGTTCTGTGGGGTAAAGTTTTATCAAAATGTTTTATGTTCCAAACCCATTTCAAATAAGCTTAATGGGCAACGAGATTTTACATCAAATCCAAAATGGCGCCGAAATTCAAAATGAGCGACAAAATATTACTTTATTAGATCTCAGTGTGTTGGAAATTCCATTCCAGGTTTTTCAGTGGTTCTGCCATCCTAACCTTCAAATAACCTTGTTATGGACAAACTCAGCATATCTTATACTTTAATACAAAATCTACTTCTGGTACAAGTAAACCCAATGTACCCAAAAAGTTACTTTTTTGCTGCACATAGAATCAGGGGAATTATATTTGAGGACATTTTGAGAGCACTGTTGGTACGGACAACCATCGTGGACTTCCCCCCCACCCCCTTAGTTAAATTTGATGTTTTTTTTTTTTGTGGGTGGATCTCAAAGCGAACTGCAAATGTATAGGTTCAGAATGACAACGCTACTGCAAAAATGGCTGATGGCTTTGAGGAAAAAAATCTGTGAATGGCCCAGCTTAATGGAAAGTTTATTAGGCCAGTCAAAAGAAGGAATGCTGCCTTAACCCAACACTAATTGGAACAGATCAATTCCAACCGAATTGTATTGAAGAATACCTTAAAAACAACATATCAAAAGTCTACTAAAATCAAAGGAGTGGAACATATATTTTTCTGGGGGTAGGGTTATACAGGGTCAAAATATGAAAAGTATCAAAACGCGTCAAAAGTATGCCAAGTGTTCGTTACATTACAGGTTAAAAAAGGTATAGTGTGCCATAGCTGCAGGTTGTAGTTAAATGTTATGAGTCAAAAATAGGGTTCAATGTCACAAGGGGATAACTGTTCAGATATATGCCGTTCGTTATAAAAATGGTGTCAAATTGTCGTCTAAGGTACAAACCCGAAAATATTCTGGTTGCACCATCTATAATATCGGTGCATAATTGGAACGCACAATGTGAGTGGGGACTACAGGGTCTATGGGAAGTCACTAGTCATAGGTCTGTGATTCTTATATAGAAATTTCAAACAAAGAACTCTTTTACATTTACTTAGCTAGTTGGACCAATTTAACAGTTTACAACCAGTCCGATCAAATGACCCTTCTTGAATTTTACCCCAGGATGACTTGAACTGTATGAGCCTAGTGTACTAAAACTATAAACGCACATGAGAGGGCAAACTATACCTTTTGTAAAACCGTAGGGTAGACCAATAAATTGGTAATCATTTTAAATATTCGAACAATCTGATTTTTACCCTGTACAAACGTTGCCCCTTATTTCTAAATGTTCCACTAGGTTGATTTGGTAGACTTTTAATATATTATTTGATATTTAGAGATATTAACCACCAAAATTGTTTCTGTTGTAATTGTGTGGGGTCAAATCAACAATTATTGGACTATAGGGTTTAACATGAAACCGTGAGAAAACTTTGAACCCATCAAAATGGCAGGTTTTCCCTGGATTAAACCTGTCTATTATATATTAAATTATAGCGTTGACTTGCGCAAATTGTTTAATATAGAGACCCTTGCAACGGATAACTCCGATATGGCCCTTTTTATATTATTAGCATTTAATTAAACAAATCTCAACTACAGTACGAAAAAAGAGCAGTGATGTACGTCTGGATATGAATGCGAGACTTGTTTTGATTCTACCCAGGTTGCCTGATCGTATCAATACCTTTTACACAACCGTTGCTAGTAACCTGTCAAAACTACTCCCACCCCAAATGAATTTGGCACTGACTCACAAAAATTCAGCAGTTTTATCCGATAAGGGCTATCACAGGGTGGTAATTTCAGGCTTTCTGTTACCTCAGATTTTGTCTATTCGAATTGTGTAAACTGCAGCCTAATAAAGTACTGGCTTGGAACAACATTCCAGCAAACATTTCTCAGGGATGGGCTTCTGTTTTGAACGACCCTCATTTACATTCTAATTAATTTATCCATTAACACCAATCATGTACCTGATGACCTGAAGTGTGCCTGTGTCAGCCCACTTTTTAAAAACGGAAGAGATCTGAAAGTGGGAACTTATGGCCTATCAGCATACTCAGTGGGTTATAAATTCTTGAAAAATCTGTTACATCAGCTTGACAATACGTAACTGAAATCAACGCTTATTCTCATCAATCTGTTTTTAGAGGTAGTTTCTCTACCGATACATGCCTCATTCATCACGATCATTGGCGGACAAAGATTTCTCAGGGTAAACTACACGGGTATGGTGATGTTGGATCTATAAAAAGCCTTTGACTCGGTCAATATGATATCTTGTGCAATAAACTTCCTGCTAGGGATTGAATCAATAGCTTGGTTCAAGCTTACTAGGTGATAGACAGCAGATTGTCTGTGTGAATTACAACAAACTCCAATGCCTATGTCGATTCACATGCGGGTGCCCAAGGCAGTGTCTTGGGGCCACTTCTATTTCTCTGTTATGTCAACGACATGCCCATCAGCGTTGACTGTAAAGCTTTTACTTATGCAGATGATAGCGATGATGTGATGGCCAAGATCCCAAGATGCTGGCTAAACTCAGCTTGGAGTTAGAGTCGTGTCAGCAGTGGGCTCATTGACAACACGTTGTTCTTCACTTGGGTAAGACTGAGGCCAGTCTTTTTGGATCAAACAGGAAATTAAAGAAGCAAAATGAATTAATGTACGTGCAATAACAAAAACCTATTACACTGCCAAAATCTGTCAAATATTTGGGGATCACATTGGACCAGTGTTTGTCAGGGGAAGCTGTTGCAAATATTGTAATAAAAAGCCGGGGCAAGACTCAGGTTTCTTTACAGACAATCCCAAATTCTTGATCAAAAAACATCGAAAAAGTTTAGTTTCAGCTTTGATTCTATGCTAGTTTGATTTTGTGTTCGTCTGGTTTTCAGGCCTTTCTAAAAACTCCAGAAGGTACCGAAAACTACAGGTCATGCAAAATAAGATTGGCAGATTTGTCTTGGTCGGATTCAAGAACACATGTGGCCAGGACGAACTCGATAAAAAATTGGTTACAAAATTTTTGAAGATAGGGTCATGCAATTGAAGCTTAACCATGTCTTCAAAATTGATAATAACATCTCGACAAAGTATTGAGTGATCATTTTATAAAAGGTCTCAGAAAGGCCTCGATATAATGACAGGGATAGCCACCTTAATTTTGTGGTTCATAGGGTTCGGGGGCAGTTTGGTCAGCAAAACTTTTCAATTCACTACAATCAAGGCATGGAACTCTCTTTCAGGCACTATTAAATCGATCAACAGCTACGCCAACTCAAAAAAGAAGTCAAATCTCATCTTGCCATGAAAACAAGATCGTGAGAGTGAAGGGCGCCATTCCTGAAATGCTAGTGGGTATCTGTTTGCTTTGTTTTAGTTGGTCCCTTTAGTAAGGACCCAATGGAAATAAGCTCATGTGGCTTTTTGGGCTACCTTGGTCTCCATCAACATGCTTTCTGTTATGTTCCTTTTTGATTTATCATTTTAATTTTTAATATAGTATGTATTTTATATGTATTTTATGTGATTTAATGGTATAGGTTGATATGGATGAATAAATAGAAATGAAATTGAAAGAAAGATTATTTTAAGTTATATATTTTTTTTTTTAAAATGCATTTGAAATATTTCTGACATTCACACATTTACTTTTTAAAACGTAATTTGAAACACTTTCAATAACCAAAATAATAAGCTTCTTTCACGACCCCCCCACCCCCCCCCCCCCCCCCCCATCTTAAAACGTTAAAAAGCTAGCTGTGGAAGGTGTACAACGCGTTGAACACAGTTGCTCAATGAGATTTCACACACTTTGCACCTTTTCCCTATGCCTAGTCAGTTAGAATATTCAGAAACATCACAAATCTCGGTAGATCATCCAAGATATATCTACAAATCCTTCAAGAGTTATGGGGCTCGCTCCATCAGGAGATTCTCTCTGAACCTGTACATAGTCGTGATTGGTCACCACACATCAGCAGTCTTAACAGTTGTACTTTTGAATTTCCGCAATTGCATAGGGCACTGTGGGGGCGGCGCGCTTTCTTTATTGAAACCTTTGGTTGAGCATAGGTGGAAATCTCATTAATAACATCCATTTTATGGTCGTGTCACGAGTTATGTAATTTACTTTCCAGTTTAAGTTTAGATTTTTGCCCCTAGACTGCCTAGGCTTGAATCTCTTTTGAAGATGTACATTCGTTCGAAGGCATCCTCCTCGGTAAAACACATGCATTTTACTTTCACGCTTCTTACGAACCCAAATAACGAAGATGGCGGCTAAGAGCCAGTCACTAGAAGCATCCAGCAAGAATTACACCTACGATGACCACACAGTGTTGTGTAGGGTTCGACGTCATGTTATTGAAAGAGTGCTTAGTGACAGCCATCTTTTCCTTCCGGCAGTGTCTCGGTAATTACTGGTGGCATCCGGTCTAAGAGGAGCTGAATGTGCAAACACTGGGGACCAACGTTGGCAATGTGATGTATAACTCTTATCGGACCTATACTGCAATTCCGCTGTATCCCTGGAAAGAAAGCGGTTGTCTCTGTACAAACAATATATCCATGTCATGAATTGTATTTGCCGTAACTTGAAATGATATCGCATGTTCCATTTTTCAACTATATATTCGCATATCGATGAATTTTTAAATTCCAGGGTTCGCGTCCCAAAGCCAATCCAGATTGATACCAGGGTCGTCCGTCTCTACCCTGCCACTCAACGTTAAATATAGTTTGCCCTTCTAACCATGTACCCTTTCTTATAACACCATGGGCAGTGCAAATGGATTGAGATAGTCCGTAACGTAATTCAAATCACTGTTGCAATTATTAGTTTCCGTTCACTTCATTTTCGCCCAAATCTGCATCGGATATCCATTACCTCCCACTGGAATCAAAACCGACAACACTCTGTATTCAGCCACCAAACTCACTCATGCGGATATTAACTGTGATGAGTGTATACAAGGGTCTTCCTGGCATAGCTTCTGTCTGATGATAACAAAGCGATTAAATATGGCATTGATAATGTCCATATTCAGTTAAAATAGAAACTGCCAAATGTCCATCTGACATACAGCGGTTCTGTTCCATCAGGCATTCTCACATGACAATGCAATGTCACAAGGAACCCCTCTCTCGGGCTGTAAATGTTCTCCCCTAGTACCATTATGGAGGGTTCCAGTAGTGGTTCCGTCGCCGGAGATCGAGCAAAACGATTATTTACGAAAGCCATCTTAAATCTTTTGCTTTAGGTTCAAAACAGTACCCGAGATAAGTCCAAGATGAAAATGAAATCAGCATGATATGTGTCATCAGGAATTCTTACGCGACTCACATAATTCAGACATGGTCCTGGTTGTATTTTATGATTCCAGTTCAACGATATGCGGGCCAATCAGACGTCAAGTTTTTATATATCCCTGGAGGGTGCACTAGAAATTGGAAGTTCCCACTTTCACCAGTTATAATTGAAATTATGAAAACATCCTATGCATCCTCCAAATCATGAGATGGAACATATTCTGGCAAGCCCGGCCTGCAAGCACTTTCAGTAACCTGAATTCACCACATTTTCCGTATTGGAAAAAAAGCTCTGATGTTATATACCATGCACACTCTTTAGTGTACGCAATGTGGTTGGTTTCAACACAATGATGGACCCGAAGAAACAATATACAGGCCAATACACTACAGCTTGAGCGCATTATCGAAATATCCCATCCGTAGATTTGTCATCTCAGCGTTGAGGTTGATTGTTTTCATTAATATTTCAAGGACCCCGACCTGATTAACTTCGTGTTGATTCGTACTCTGTTACGAAATTTGTTGTTTTAGCAAGCTATGGTTTATGACAATAAGCCATATTTGCAGAGAACATATACATTCAATATCACCTTCAAGGACAAGGGTTGAAGTATATTATTGCTGTGTAATGCATGGTAGATTTTTTTATCGTCGGTTTAAATTTTCCATTTGGTCCAATTCAACCTAATTGTGTATCAATGATTGGTAACCAAACTACGACGAACTGGCCTTGGCGGAATTTAGCCCCTGTGCTGTCCCTTTTTCTACCTTCACACAAATGAGAACTAGGCTAGACAGCAGGATTATAAAATAGATATCTCAGTAGTCGTGTATTTATAGATATTTGTGAAATGTTAATGTGTGTTGAAATTTGAGTCATTCTTTCAAAATCCTATCAAATACGTTGTGTTTGGCCCAGTTAAAGTTAAGGGAATGGTACTCATATTAGAGGAGGTGAATGACTACATAATGAAGCCCCCACTACCCGTGAAGTTAATCCCATACCTAATTTTTTTTGAATTACTAACAATGCTTTTGTTGGGAGCTATAAATGCCAGACGTCCTGTTGTTTTTTGTCCTTTTCCCTGCTCCAAGCCAGTCCACGATTTCAGAGTTTTTTTTTTTCTCTTTTGCAAACAAAACGACACAGATGTTTTCCTAGACTCTGCTCGTCCAACGGTATTTTTCAATCGCCGACGGGAAGGGGTACACAAGCCAAGTCGCTGATTTCAGTCTGTAAAGCTTCAAATCATCGATTGTGGGTCATTTTGACCCACAAACCCCCAGGACGACCACGATTTGCTACTAAGACGAGATGATCACCGACTGCTTATCCTGTGCCGTAATAGCCTCGGTAAAATGCCAGCGAGCCGTCTTCGTCGTTTGTTGGAGAAGACCTATGGGATCAACGTTTCCCTCCAAACTTTAAATTGGAGATTGCTTCATCATGATTACCGAGCAAGACGCATGACCAAATGTCACGCCTAATGTTCACCCACATAGTTGCTCGACTTCGCTGAGCTAGGAGCACATAATATTCAGCTCGTTCACTAGTTGATATGCTGCCTCTATAGATAGGCTTGTAATTTAAAAAAATCCCGCCCCCATTATCCGTCAAGATATAAGACAAAGGTTCGTCGATAGGCGTTGCAAAACCTCCGAGATGACGGTATTCAGAATCGAACCCAGGTGGTTGGCGCTCAGTGATGGTTGACTCGTGTAGAAGGAACCATTGTCTCGGCGTACTCAGAGTCCGGGACAATGGTTAAGCATAATTCAATTCGATCAGTTGACTCTTCACATTCGTTTCACGCTTTATTCCGATTTCGTCTATGGAGCACTGACTATAGTCCCCCGGATATATCTGCTTTCACACCGGTATTCTTATGGAGAAAAACCGTCACTTGTAGTGCGAAAGGAAACAGAACGTTTCGGGTACCTGGACATTTACCCTGCCTACCACATGCAAGAAGGGTTTATGCAAAAACAAATTCGGCTGAAAATGACAATGCCTCGCCGCACAGGGCCGCTGAAGTGAGAAAATTTTCTCGAGTCAGAGGATGTGGACAGATACCAATGGCTGCTTGCTCCCCTGATTGAACCCTCTCTAGCATGTTTGGGATGTCTTAGGCCGAGCCATCAATGACAGGTACAATGTTCCTCAAACTCTTCAAAGTTAGTTTTCAGGCCTCTGATCAATGAGTGGGACGCTCTGCCCATTGAATCAAACACATTGTGGAAGTATGCCGTGGCTCCTTGACCCATGATTCAGCCAGGGTTTGTCATACTCGCATATAGTGACTGATTGACAGTTAAAACAGTACTATTTGGACTTTAGCAACATGAATCATCAAAATGTGTTAGTCTGTAAAACTGACTAGCGAAAAAAATCGTACAACATCCTTTAAATCTGGATTTTCAAATACCATTTCTTTTACCTTTCAGGCATATAAAGGACACAGTTCAGAAAGGGTTAATTTGATCTATAGTCATGGTGATATAGTGTGGCGATAACAGCCCTATATAAATACTCCCGTAAATAATCATTCCATAAAAAGTGGTAAAATTATTATTCCACTTTTTGAGTCAACAGTAGTATTGTCAGTACTTTCTGCGTAACTTAGGACAATTCATTTATGATTTACCATAACTATCCTTGGTGGACCATGTAATATCATTTAGGGACGGAGGACGATCCTTTATTTGTCAGTTATAACTATTTCTAAAAGGTATGCCCAAAATCAGGGGTACACAGAAATATACAACCAGTACAATAATACAATTATGTCTTTGTGTATGTAACGGGAACATGCCAACTATAGATGTCCTTACGATAAATTTCCTGGATTGAGTAAAAATGTATCTGTAAGCCCTTTTTCTGGTGCATCCTCAGACTGACTGTAGACGGGAAGTCATTAACCGATGTTGCTTTGTACTGGGAAGCATCCAACGTTGAGTTGGTCCATGAAATATGGTGAAATTTGAAGCTCCTCGTCTTGTGTTTAGAGTTTCTTTTTCCTTGTTCTTGCAAGAAGGGAACACAAACATCTAATACAAACAACAGGTTGGCTTCTCAAGGGCGTAATTTCTGAAGAGTTCGTTGCCACGTATATTTATTGTATAAGTTTTGTCATGGTTGAATATTGTTGCTGTAAGAGCGGTGTCATTGAACTGTGACGCTTTTGAATTCTGGAAAATACTACAACTTCCACAATTGACACTGCTAATATGTTCGACTAAATTCTACTTAGAACATTCTTGTATTCGGATCTTATTATTGTCACTTAATAAATATATGTGTTTTGGGACAGTTATGCACAGGACAGGATCTTTTGACCTGTTGGCAGGTCCAAGTACGTGTATCAACGTCACAGTGACGTCATAATGGAAATGTTTTTACTTATTTTAATATGGTCAAGAAGACGCTTCTAGCTAGCTGCAGTACCAAAATTCATATGAACTGGGTGTTTCAAATAGGGAAGATAGTCTTTATGAGTCGGCCCCCCCCCCCTCGTGTGGGTAAATGCTGATTACAACCTGACCCCAGGAATACAGACACTTATACTCAATTTCCAATTTTGGTTCATGACGGGTTTCAAATCGCAAGTTAGAACTGTGCATTTTTTGTTTGAATGGGCCCTCGTGTTGTACGCGTGTGGTTCTTAGCATCGGCGAAGTTACTGCAATTTCGTTGCATAATTTCTGTTGGCGTATCAATGGTTGTTGCGATGTTTGCTAATTGGATGGAGGCAGTTTCCTCGTGCTTTACGTGATTGTAAGGGCTGACTCATAGATTTTCCGATGAGGGCTCCCTCATTTTCAAACAAATTGTGTTTTTTTTGCATATACATAATGCCTTTGCCCATGATAATAATCACTGTGTTGAAATACTAAGATCACTGCGAGTCTTTTCAGTATAGAAAATCACAACCTTGTTTAAAATTTCAGGAATCCGTGGAAGCTTGTTATGCACGGTTAATCCTATGACACTGTGATACTGTGTATCAATAACTGTGTACTGCATGAAAAACGAAAAATTCCGATTCATCTCTACCCTCGACAACATACATATGATTGGCTAATAAAAGCCAATATTGGTTTCCCTTGGCAAGATTTGCATTAGCTTGTCGACGCAACATCGAGCCAATATTGTTTCCCCATTGGCCATAGTCGCATTGAGCATTAGCTTGTTGCATATATTGGAGCAATATTGTTTTCCATGGCGTCACATTGTGTGGGTGTGGGTCTCTCATTTTTTCCAGCACAATGTTATGTTTTTATTACGATTCTATTTTGTCTGAAGTGATAATTGCACTTGTTTCACATCACTAATAGAATTATGTATGGATGCGTTTGGTTTGATCATGTTCAGTAGTTTGATTAGGTCAGCAACTGTAAACCCAACCATAATTAACTCAAACTAGATATACTTGCACACCATATGATGTACATGTCAGTAAAAGGAATTAATCCATGTTCACACATTTTTGCATAATTTCCCTTCACTACCTATTTGTAAATAATAGTACTGCAAACACTTTCCATGTAATAAGAGTGAGGGGTCAGTCCTATATATTGGTCAGAGTGCATGCAATTTTAATTAAGCGCTAATTAGTGCTCATATTTTTAATTGGATAAAGCAATAGTAGCACCTTTTTTTTTGTAAGGGCCCCCAAATGTTTCAAAATTTGGGAGATTTTTACACGTTGCATTGGTAACTGGATTTCCTTAAGATAAATGTCCGAGATTGAGTAAAAATTTATACTGGTAGCTTATGGTAGCATCCCAGACTGGACTGTAATACTGGAAGTCATTACCTGATGTTTGCTTTGGAGCTGGAAGCATCCACCGTTGAGTTGGTCATAAATAGGTGAGATTATAAGCTCCTCGTCTTGTTTAGAGTTTCTTTTCCTTTTCTGGCAAGAAAGGGAACACAAACTCTAAACAAACAGCAGTGGCTTCCAAGGGGCTTAATTTCTGAATAGGTTTGCCACGATATTTATTGTAGAAGTTGTCAGTGAATATTTTCTTAAGAGCGTGTCATTGACTGTGACGCTTTGAATTCTGGAAAATATACAACTTCCAACAGAGTGGACACTGCTAGATTATGTTGCTGACTAAATTCCACTTAAACATTCTTTAGTTGGATATTATTAATGGTCACTTAATAAAGTCAATATTTTTGTGTATTTGGACATTTATGCACAGGAAAGGGTATTTTGACCTTGGCTCCCAATACTGTACAACGTCACAGTTACGTCAAATTGACATGTTTTTACTTATTTTAATAGTAAGAAGACTGCTCTAAGCTATCCTTGCAGTACCAAATCATAGGAATTGGGTTTTTAATAGGGAAATTCTTAGGGTTGCCCCCCCCCCCCCTCGTTTGGGTATGCTGTGACAACATGACACAGGAAGACAGACAGTATCCGCCAATTCATTGGTTATGACGGTTTTTCAATCGCAAGTTGACTGTGCATTTACGTTATTTGAATGGGCTCGTGTTGACGCGTTTTTCTACATTCGGCGAAGGAACTGCAATTCGTTGCATACTTCTTTGCGTTCATGGGTTGATCGATGTTGCTAATTGGATGGTGGCAGCCCCCTTCGCTTTACGTATTTAAAGCCGACTCAAAGATTTCCCGAGAAGGCGCCCCTCAATTTTCAAACAAATTGTGTGTTTTTTGCATATACATAATGCTTGCCATATAATCATCACTTGTGAAATCATAAGATCAAATCGCAGTCTTTCATATAGAAAATCCCACTTGTTTAAAATTTTCAGAGACCGGAATCTTTGTTATGCCCGGTAATCCTATACACTGTTATAACTGTACATACATGTTGTACTGCATCAAACCGAAAACTCCGATTCATCTCTCCCAGACAACATACTCAATTGGCCCATATTGGTTTCCCATTGGCTATATTAGCATTAGCTTGTCGACCAATATCGAGCCAATATGGGTCCCCATTGGCAATATTAGCATTGCATTAGCTGTAGACCATTATCGAGCCAATATGGGTGTCCCATTGGGCAAAAATTGCATTGGGCATTAGCTTGTCGACCCACACCCACAACATCGACCATATGGGTTCCCCATGGCAATATTAAGCATTGGCATTATCATTGTTGACAATATATTGGAGCACTATTGGTTTTCCATTGGCAGTCCCACATTGTGTGGGTGTGGTCTCTCATTTTTTCCACAAAATTTTATGTTTTTGCCGATTCTATTTTTCTGAAGTGATAAATGCAACTTTTTTCATCACTAATTAATTTAGTATAATGCGTTTGGTTGATCATTTTCAAGATGTTCTATAGGGAAGCAATGTAAACACCATATTTAATTCAAACATAGATATACTTGACTCCATAGAATGTACATGTCAGGAAAAAAGGTAATTATCCAATGTTCACACGTTTTTGTATAACTTCCCTTCACTACCTACTTGTAAATCGTAGTACTGCAAACACTTTCCATGTATCCAGAGGGAGGGTCGTCTATATATTGGTAAGTGAATGCAATTTTTTAATTAAGCGCTAATTAGTGCTCATATTTTATTGGATTAAGCCTATTAGCACATTTTTTTTTGAAGGCGCCCCAAATTTTCAAAATTTGAGATTTTTACACGGTTCATTGTTACTGGCTAGTAAACTCTACTGTGAGTGGTTAAGCTCGAAATGTCCATGTGTACAAACGAATGAATTTTGTACTAGAATAATTAGATCGGGGATGCCCGATAATAATTCACGACTGCTGGAACCGGCCTTCCAATGTGAAATAGCCGGGAACAGCGCCGGTTTTTTTGGGACGGGGTCTACGCTCTCCAGTAGGTTGTTTTTAACTAGTTCGGGCAAGTCAATAGAGTTATTTTCCTCAGGTGGCACTATCCCGGCCTATTCCATCATGACGGACATAAACGTGAGCATTTCCGCTCTGTCCTTTTTTAAGTCCAATCTGGGATCCCATTCGAATTACAAAAATCCTTATTTTGTGACAAATACGCATTTTTTAGCATTCTCGTTCGCAGGTATAGTGTCGTAGACAATTACCAATGTAACTGTGCAAAATATCAAATTATTGGCCAATATAATTTCAATATTGGGCTTATCTTGGCCAAATATTGTTGGTTGTCGGGTACCTTTGGAATAAGCATTTTAGGTTCAGTATCTTTAGTTCTATTGACTAGTTACTACACCATATTATTTTGAAATCTCTGATTCACTTTAAGGTAGGATCATCGTATACAATGGATACTTACATAAAAATGAACCATAAATCAAAACCCTTGTGCAATTTAGTCCAAACTTTACTATGATAAGGGATTGTACTTTCCTCCATATATTTTATGCAATCCTGCACAATTTGTTTTAGTGTTTTTAATTGATTTTTTTTTAATTCCCTAATTTTAACATTTAATATTTTTTCCCACTTAAATGGAAGTCTTTAAGCTGAAACTCCAGGGAAGTGTGTATAAACAAAATAACCTAAAATCTCACGTTGGCTTTTTAATCAGTTGTTGAACCTTTAGAAAAATATTTTAGGGAAAACAATTTAGGGAAAATTAAAACACCTGTTATGTGAAATAGAAACACTCACTGCAAAATCTAACAGATTAGTTATCTAAATTTGATTTCCTTTCCATATGCCACCTTCTTCATCACCGCGGTTGTTGTAGTTTTCTTCATTCTAGGAAAAATTATGAAAGTGGATACTTCAGTGTTTCTAGATATACTTAAACAAAAAGTGTTGGTGTGACTACCTTTCTTTGTTTTTTTGATGTCACACAGAAAAATAAAAAAAAATCTATGGCGTTTTGATATTTCTTTAAACCATTACAAACAAACACCAATCTTATAACGCACCAATTTATACTTGCGAAATAAATTGAAATAAAATGTATAGTTTTTCACCAAATTGCCCCATTTTGGTCAATTTTTAATACTGCCAAAATCAGTCTCCTGTATAAAGTCTATTGGAATTTCAAAACGCATTAGGTGACGTATCTCTAAAATTCTTTTTTTTTTTTTGAAAAAATCCCAACAATACCAACATTTTATGACATTTAGCAAGATCTGGGCACGAATCCGTAGCCGATAATCCTACCGTTAAGCCTAAAGAGAAGAAATCAGGTAAAGAGTTTATTCCTCAATCTTATCCGAGGTGAACCACAACAAATGCCTCAAGTAAATCTTTTAAACCCGGTTCACACAGTTTTTATCTTACTGACTTATTGACGTCACAAGAAGTATTATGACATCGACATGTTTTTAGGGTATCAAGGCCCGCTTCCTATATGACCTACCTTACACCTTCAAAGTGTTGTACGTTCTACCCTTTCTCGCTACTAATGATTGATTTAAGGTCCTATAATTAAAACACAACCTTTTGGCCCTTCCATTGAGCGTTTTTTTTTTCAGATTGAGACCTCCCCCGCCAGCCAAATTGGCCAATTTAAAGCATATACATAGATAGAAAAGAGAGACAACCCGGCATAGAATGTTTTTTTCCGAAGATGGTCTAAAATTGGAGTAAATAAAAGCCACTACATAGCAAGTTACCCTACACATATGCGTAGCAAGCAAAATTAAAATGATTGGCAAAATGTCACTCACTCATGCACAAGTTGTGGGTGGTGTGTCTCATGTACAGTGCAAAGTCCTCGGGTTCCAATTATTTTAAGAATTAAAGACCATGGTATATGCCTACTAGGAAATTAATTTTACATTACTAAGCGGCTAAAAACAAAACTTTTGATTGGGTGACAGCGCACCCCATCCCTTGGATAACTTCTCAGTTCCTTGACCTGTATGGATTGAACTGACCCATGGTTTTGGAGAGTACCATTATGTGCTACTTTCCCAATCACTCACTATGATTTACAATATGCTCATCAAGCAAAGGCACGTTTTCATTGGGTTGGACTTGTCATGCATTTGACATAACTGAAATTATCATTTGTATTCGAGGTATCATATAATAAGAACACAACCCTCAAGGTGTGTTTTCTAAATATACCCTTTTGAATGGAAAGCTATGAACTGTGGGCCCATGGCAGTTGATACTTCATTGCTCTCATATTGATAAGCATTGTTTTACACCCGTTATTGTACGTTTGCAGTTTTGGTAATCCTCGGTGCAATGGACTGTGGTTAAAATCTTTAAGAATCCATTTGGATGATAAACTACCCACAACAGGGGTGGCAAAAAGTTGTTCTTTTTCCTCAGAGCAAAATGCAGTGTTTCCCCAGGCACCTACAAGATTTTTCAACCATTTCTTTCCTCCTCGAGCGGCACTCCCAGCTCCCGCATTTCTTGCACCCTTCCCACAATTTTCAATATTGATTAACATCAATAAAGAGGGCACCATTATGAAATTGATTGCTGTATCAAAGGCTGGATTTCCAAACCGTGGTAAGAATTAAAGGTTGATGCCTGAAATCATACTGTGGTTTTTATCTCTCTATACGAGAGGGTTTCCTATGATTCAAGTATTTACAAACTAACATATTAAATACTACATCCTCGCTAAGCGATGGTTGTCTTTTTAAAAGACATTCTTGTTTTAATTTTCATTTACAGTTAAATATGTGACATAGACCTGATATTTCAACAAACAGACAGAGAATGCAACTCGTATTAAATGTCTATCTCTGCGTATAAGCGTCACACTTTTTCGGGGGCTAGCCGCATTGTTTATGGTGCTCTAACCTTGAATACAATAGGTAGACCGTGATGACACAACATAACGAAACGTCAAAATAATCAGCAGTAGTGACAGTTCGTCTCTGGAAAATAGGTTAAAGACCAAAATCCTTTTATATAATCAAACGTTATACAAGCACACACAGAAACACACTCACCTTAAATTTTAACACACAGCTACTACAGATAATACCCGTAAGTCTGCCCTAATTATTATTATATTATTATTATAATCATCATCCATCATCATTATTATTAGTATACACAACTTTATTTATACACACACGGTAAATGGGACAAAATTAACAACCCCAATTATATACACATGCATTCTTAGATGCAAACGGAAAAATGATATGATACATACACAAAAATGACATTAAAAAAAAAAAAAAAAAAAAAAAACCACACACACACACACAAAATATACGCACACTGTGGACCTGACCACATGTAATCGTAAGGGGAATGACACAACATTTAAAAGTACCGACCACCACATACAATGCACACATGGGATATACTCATAAACTAATACATTACACGCCTATCACGCAATCATGGTACATCTACAAGCAACCTTTACACAAAACGACACACACGACACAAAAACACACACACAAACACACCATACACCCACACGCGCACACACACACACCACACCACAGTACCCACACACACACTTACCTATTAACGTCCTAAACATGCAAAACATTATTTGCTCACGAAACACAACCCTACACGACACACATATACACACACGCCTACACACGCAAATCTACACAAACACGATTTCACTATTTTGTTTAAGTACAGTAATCTATATTTTGTGGGACACTTTGTAAAATTGTTTACATCGCCACCCATGCACGTCAATATATTGACTCCTTCTATTCAGCAAAAAAACAAAAAAAAAAAAAACCAAAAAAAAAACAAAAAAAAAAAAAAAACAAAAAAAAAAAAAAAAAAAAACAAAAAAAAAACAAAACAAAAACAAAACCAAAAAAAAAACAAAAAAAAAAACGAAACTCATTCCACTCATCAGCAGAAAAGAAAATCATGACACTCTTTACGTTAATAAATAAAAAAAAAATATGAAATTTGCAAGTGTACATGAATATTGCATAAAACAAATTCCTTTAATATATATATTTCTTTATATGACGTACCCAAGGTCAGAAAAACAACCCAAGGTCATAAAACAAGTATCGCAATGGCTATTTGCAAGAAGATTGTGTATATTTAAAACAATGATTTTAATATATAAATGAAATCTGATATGTTTATGAATCATAAAAACACACACAATTTTAACAATATACAAATTATTCTTACCTAATTATCAATACATAATTATTCAAATAAGAGAGTTCAACAAAGTTCTCTTTGGGTGCGCATGCACCCGGGTCTGTAGAATTATGTCGACGTAAATCTTGGCAACAAAATTCTTGTTGTACAGTTAAGTAGTTTCACGTTTTCGCAAAAGTCCTTTTCCTCTGGATCGGGCGATAAATTTGTAAACTTGTACATTACAATAGGGGTATGAAATACTTAATGACAAGAATTTGAGTTTAGAAAAAAAAAAACATTCAACCTATATGGCAATAATTGATTAGGTAGACAAAATCAATGCCGCAGTCGAACAAAATGAAACAACAATCGGTATATTTTTAAATTTGTCTAAATCATTCGACACGATTAATCGTGATATATTACTTCACAAATTTAAAAGTTGTTATTGATTTCGGTGAATTGTACACGACTATTTTGAAAATTATCTATCCAATCGAAAACAATGTGTATGGTATAATTCTGGGCAGTCTCGTTTTAAAATGTTAACTTGTGAAGTTCCCCAGGGATCCATACGTCGGCCATTGCTATTTATATTATACGTAAATGATATTACTAATACTACAGATGTCTAGGAATTTATATTATTTGCAGACGATACGACAATAGTTTATTCACATACCGACATTATTAAAAAAAATAACTTGATCAATAATGAATTGTCTGAAGTAAGCAACTGGTTTAAAGCAAAAAAAAAATATTTGCTAATACTGTCAAAACAAACTACATTATACATGTATTGGGAACTCCACATATAACATCAAAGTTGATAAAACGTCTTCAAATGATAAATCATGTCGTAATGATAAGTCATCCCCAAATGACATCTATGTGGCGGGTATAACGATCAACCCGTGACAATACAAATTTAAGTTCTTCGGGGTATTACTAAATGATGCAAACCTAACTTGGAAGCAACATGCTGATGGTATTTCAACCACAATATCACGAAATATTGGAATGTTAAACTGAAATATTTTGTACCATAAGTATTTTACGTTCCTTATACTGTACTCTTATCTTGCCGTATTTAAATTATGCTATTTTAATATGGGGAAATGTTCTTAGACAAATTGTTTAAGCTCCAAAAATGGGCACTCAGAACTGTTACTAATAGCCATTATACGGCATCATTATTTTCAAAACACAATATTCTTAACATCTTTGACATGTAAAATTTGGAATTGGGTATAATTATGTATAACAGTATAAGTACAGCACAAACCAGTTGCCAACTATCTTTGATGGATGCTTTACTAGACCCTTTGACGTCCACAACTACAACACACGAAATAAATATAATTTGACATGTTGTAGATATGAGCATGATCAATCCGGAGAAGTATACGTTGTTTAGGATGTTTAGTTAAGTGGTAACATTTTGAGTGAAGTTACCTTTTGTCATATTTGAATTGTTTTGTATGGGAATTAGGGAATACTCTTTCCTAAAAAAATAAACCAAAACGGAAACTCATACAACATGGAACTGTACATTTCCAGATTGCCCATATTCATACCAACAATTTGACACCAATTTTGACAAAGATTGAAATCATTTTGAAAATTTGGCCCCCTGTACAATGACCAATCAAAAGTAGACCTTTATAACATTTTCAAGCATATCTCTGTAACTGAGCGTCGCAGATATGCCAAACTCTACATTTTCTGATTCCTTGTGATTAGACAAATCATTTGAGATAAATTTCAAATAAAATAAACCATAAAAGTACAAGGTTTAAATTTCTATCTGCACTCACGAAGGTAAAATAAGCCACTTTGTACGATTAATTCCTCTTAATCCAAGATGGCCGCCAAACGGACCCTCTGGGACAATATTTGATTTTGGTAACATTAAAACTCTTGAAGATGGCATACTCATCCTAAAAAGCAGGTTAGAGTTTATTTTTAAGAGATGGGTGCATGGGAATCCATATAATTTGCTAGAATATAATATCAGTTTTGTATCAAGTGAATATTAGTTTTAGTCGCACGTGGTAGTTTAATTCGGAATGCAATGACCAGAACTTGAACGTCTGGTGTATTTTGTTGAGATATTTGAAATACTTCCTGACCGTCTGTTAAACCCTTTTCGCTGGGCTGTCTGTATTCAGATTTGGTTCACGTTTCCATTGTCAATACAATGTAGTCATTTCATCCGATACACCATTTGCACACACATACGTTTGTGACATTTCCTATTTGCATCATAGCACGATTTGTGTACATGACTATGACGTGTGCATTATACGAAGGGCGGATTTTCAAATTGTGTCCACACCCTCTTCACTCAGCGTTAAAAAAAAAAAAAAAATCGGGGCGACGTGTATTGGCAAGCTATAGTCGATTTAGGCAATCTTTGATTCGTGCTGAAGCTGAACATTTACGTTTGGGATGGTGTCGTGATCCGATAAAAAGATTAGATGAACCATTTTCTTAGCGTTATAATGTCGCTATCTAACAAACTTCAAGAATGATAATAAAGTCGAAAAGCGCTCTCTGCAGTGGCTTGTCTTTGTTATCAGGATTTCAGAGTGACCTGAAAGTTCAAAGTCATCTGTAAAAGCCCATCATCTTCTGTCCGGCATTTGTTTCCTAATGTTTTGACATATGGGGAGATATTGCATGAAGGGGGGCCGGACGTCGACGTTTTGTGTATCATGGTTTCCCGATTGACCCAAAGGTCAAAGGCCACCTAGAGGTCAAATTGAAGGATCTTTTTATCGTAAAGTGCGATTTTCTCAAAACAATCTATTTTTCGATTGACAACAACTAGAAAACTAAAAAAAATGATCCAACATGCAGAAAATTCAAAAAAGAACGCGGGAAAAGTGCGAATTTTAAATTGAGTTCCGGATTGAGAATGCAGTGTTTTACACTGTAAGAAGTGGAAAATAATCAGCAAGTTAATAAAATTACAATTTTGCACAATTTCCTTTCATTTTTAAACAACCTTAACATTTATGTTTATATGTATGTTCAAATCTAATATGTTTTAATATTTTTCGAGTGACAGAACAGGTTAATATTAGGCCGCGATTGGACATGATTTATATATACTATTTTATATATTTTCCTATTATCATGTACTATCCCCTCTACCATACGTGTTTGCTACCCTGTGTTTCACGCCTTAGCGAGCTTCCGGCAACTGATCGCCGAGGAAGCACTCATTTCTTCTACACTGTTTGTTTGGCCTGGGGCGATGCCGACAGCTACTGAGCAAGGCAGGCCGCGAAGGGGCCGGAGCCGGGTGCAAAGAGGAGGGCGAGGGCGCAGCGCGGCGAGATGACAGGGCCATGGGCTCCGGTGGGGGGGGGAGGTGCGCAAGAGGCCCATGGAGGTGGGGGAGGCGGGGGAGGCCGGCGGCGGCGGCAGGGCCCCAGACATATTGCGACAGGCCCGTGGCGGCGGGCGCGGAGTGGGGCGTGGTGAAGGAGGGGGGGTGGGTAGGGGAGCGGGCTTGGAAGGCCCCCGGCGAGCCCCGACGGAGGCCGGGGAGCGGGCGCGGAGGGGACGGGCGCTTGAGAAACGAGGGCGGAGACAAACAGGCCACCCGGCACGGGGGCAAGGGCCCGGAGTCCGACAGGGGCATGTTCTTTCAGGGGCGCCTGGTTGGCGTGTGGGGTTGATACAAGAGTGAGGGGCATTGTATGGACGGTTCTCACGTTTGGCATACAGCAGTAACTAACTTTCCCCGAAAAACCGTATTTTTGTTAACTCTCTTGTAGCAGTCTCCTTCCATGGGGAAGGGGTGGCTAATTAGTTTGCGGAATTTTCCCCCCAGTGTGGGCTTGAACAGGGGGACGGGAAGGAGGGGGGGGACCAGAAACCTGCGTGGCCGGAGGCGGGGCCCTCGGCGTGGGTTGTGAGGAGGGGGGGGGGGGCGGGGGGACACGAGAAAGAAACGGAAGGGGCGAAAGAGTAGGGGAACGGAAGAAAAAGAACCAACGGACGACAAAATACAGTGGGAATCTTGAGAAAATCAACACACACAGTCGAACATCAGTCACTGTAATCTATCCTAGAGAGAAACTAGAAATACTCTTGAACAAGGATAAGTTAAATAGAAGGACTGAATTGATAAGTATATGCCGGCATGGCAACAGACAAACAAACCGTGCTAAGAATAAATGATGCTCTCTGCGATCGTTTGCCTGAAGATCGCTAAGGCGTGAAACACAGTGTAGCACCAACTTATGTATCGTGTAGGTTCCATATAATAATTAATCAAGTCTCCGCTAGCAATAGCGTTGAGCACTTTCTTGTGTGGATGATATAACTACATGGTATTTATTATAGCTCCCTATAACCGGGTGAGGCACTCTTTTATCATCACCAAACCTATACAGCCAGCATACATGTAGGTGTTTTCTCTAAACTACTCGGACAAAAGCATACCGATTCCATCTTGCAGAGATTCACCAAAAGTGCTCGCGAAGTTGAAGGGCGTCATAAAACGCAATTGCGATGGGAGGCGTTCTTCTTCTTACACAGCACGAGACGACAACCGTGGCGATGATGATGACGATCAGCCGCACATTTGGACTCAAAACCAACAAAAAACACCACACCCAAAACCCCGGAAAAATGGTGAGTTTTGAAAAGACATGCTGATATATAGACAACATTGCAGTTACCGAAAGTTGATGATAACTTTCAAGCAACAGCTCAACGATGACTTAAAACAAATTGCACCCTCGTCAGATAGTATAATTCCCC
>JAMKCH010007092.1:0-32761 GCA_023653785.1 Ophioderma brevispina
CAAAAAACACAGAAACCCCCTAATTTTGGCTTCGCATCTTATCTGCTCACCAAAATCATTTTTGGCCCTTTTTAAGAAAGTGCTCTTTTTAGGGTGTTGGGGACTTTTTTGTAATGTGGGGGCATTCGCCCCACCCGTCGCTCCCCGGTTACGGGCCTGATGTAGACACCATCTAAGTTGACTCGGAGTGAATCAAGTCATCAATGGATTGACAACTTTTTCCTCCAAACCTTAATAATAAGCAAACAGCTATTTCAACACAGCAGTAAGATGTTAAGAACTGTTGGAATCTAGCTGTAATCAAGTCATCCTTGTATTAAAATCATTTGTTTTCTAGTTACTTGGAAGAAGACGACTAATTTTACTATTTGTTGAAATTGTAAAGAAACAACCCGAAGAGAATAATACCCATCTTGTATTTTAACCATGCACACACCTTATTAACATGTCCATATTATAGGAAGAATGGGCCCAAAATGGAGGGAGGAGAGAAGAGGAGGGAAGTGCAGGGTCGGATGCATTGAAGGAAATTGATAGGCCGAAATCTTGCTCTTGAGGAAAAAATACTTTTTGCACCCCTGGGGTACGCCAATAAAAATGAACCCATTTTAGCTGCCATGTTGACATACTTCCAGAAGGTAAATTTCAGTTTTCTGGTACGATTACTAACTATACACTGGGGCTAGGTGTAACTGACAAGCAAAATCATTTTATTAAATTGAATGAGTGCTATTATGGAATATTGACCGTCTAAGATTCGGTTTTTTGAATACACTTTTTGTATCTCTCAAAGAAAGTATGCTGTCGTCTGTTTTCCCCTGAACAAAAAGTAACTTGATTTATCAAACCATTGTATAGATAATTAAAAAAGAATGTGACAACACACGTCTTTCTCCAAATTGCAATTAACGTAGTAACTTGGCTTCTTTGACCACAGAACACGTAAGTCCATTGCTTTATAGGATGTCATCTTAGGTGGGTCCCAGGCATTAACTCCTTTATAAGAGTGACATGATGGTTGTAGCTTAAATTGGTCCTTGGAGGTTTTCTTCAAATGTAAGTGCAGGAAGTAATCACATCTACAAATTGACCCAACCTATTTTGATGCTTCATATCTCCATACATTGTTTCCAGAAGATGTTGGAATTTTCCGAGTGCATTATTGAAGCAAAGGCATTCACCTGCATTTGTAAATTATGAGTAGAAATACTGACTGTTTTTGTTGGCTGGTCCAGCCTAGCTGGCATGGAATCGTCACTTTGCAATCTATTGTGCATGTGTCTGTGTGTATGTGTCACTAAAATGTTAAGGCTGGTTGTATATGTATGTCTGTGGCCACTAATAATTTTTTGTTTTAAGGAGAAGCCCCAGCTTATTTCTTTGAATAGAGCAAGCACGAAAGCCAAGAACCTTGAAATTCTAGGGTTTTTTCCCTCTCCTTTGGGCATGACAACATGAGTTAATGTTGGCAATCTCCACTTTGTAAGATTAAATAAGAACCACTTTATCCCCTTTAGCTGAAATAATGATATAGCTCATAATGCCCAGTGATCGATTGTTTTGTTCTGCTCTTAGACAGACACATGGCATTTGTACACCAAGGGGAAGGGTGCAGAGGTACATTCTAACAAAAGAACACGAACATTGATAGGAATAATGACGTATCAATCATAAAAAGTGCTAATTGATGATAAGAACATAAGAACAAAACAATGTGTGCCATGAAGAGGTTATGCTGTAATTCGTTTTGTCTGATTCCTGAGAGGGACCCCCCCCCCATCTCATAAAGATTTTTGGTCCAATTAGGACTGTATCTTTTTCTCAAAAGTATCTTCATTTTTAACTGTCATCTACATGGTCACGCTTCACTCAGTTGTGGCTTTTGTTACTTGATGGACGTCTCACCATATGTTTTTCTTTTGATGTCCTCTGTTATGTTGACTATTTAATAATCTAGTGTTTGTTGTCGATCGGCCCTAAGTGGGCCTTACTAAATTTTGGGGATCACAGTTGTACTGTACCCTTATTTCTACTGGGAATTACTTCTACACTTACTAGGGGTTATTCCTCAAAATTTGGGAAAGAAGGTTTGAAGATTTCATTTTATAGTTCTGAAGAGTACTTATCAGAATTTTTGGGTCCAACATCAGGGAAATGTAGGGAACATAATAAAATAATAAAATCATATCAGGGTAATGATTTGAAACCAAGTCAGTACTTTTTTTGACATACGTCCAGTTGGAAGTATGCATGGAAGATCTTTTCCTCTCAATGATGCTGAGTGTTTCGTATTAACAAGTGCTTGTCTTGGACCTAAAGATGGTAATGCGACTCCAAGTTTTCTGTTTGCCAAGTCATGAGGAGTTAGCTGATGAACAACCACTGGATGAACCTATATCTGCTGGTAAGGACTGTGGGTCATTAGCTGGCATGTACTATTGAATGTTTGCTGCTCTTACACGTAATGTTGCAGTGCCTACAGTTACTAATTAAACGTCTGTTGGTTAAGGCACAGAATGTTCAATGGGGGAATTATCTGGTGATGCATCAACTGTTGAGCCCAACCATCAAGTACACAAATGTTCAGTAGTAGATTAACAGGACTACTCAAGTATTGAGAGATCATCAGGAACAATGAATCTGGTACAACTATATACAATGAACTTGGCTCCACAGGCACTGTAAGATCTGACAGACAATTAAGCTGAGCTAACTTTGTTTTTGTAGCTGAAAGTTCATGTGGTTAACTGGGTCCTATATCACTGGAAGGAGCCTTGCTCCATCTGTACAGGCATTTGGGGTATGAGGAAAATAGGCACGCTATTTGGTTTACCCTTCCTCTGCCAACAACTCTTGGACTATTCAGTAGAAATGGCAGTATCCCGACCTCTTATTGGCTTCGGTCTTGTCTTGCCTCCTTCATCAGTGCTTACCTGTTTTTGTATGGTTTTTTAAATGATTTTAAATGTTATTAAAATTAGTTATTCCCATTTGGGAGTGTAATTAAATACTCTGTCCTCTGACAAGATACCGGCGTTCGATTGACACGGACCTTGTCACATACACATCAACTTAGAATAGACCCTTCTGTCTGTCGCCTCTATGGTAGAGCCAGACTGAATCCCCTTGGTATTGTGAGGCTCCCCTGTGGACCCTGGTGTCATATATTCTCTTTGGCCCTAACTTGAGCTGCGTGCATATTCTTTTAAGCAACTTGGAAGCTTATCTCCAATCTCAATCTCTGCAGAGACAGAAGCTTTCACCTGTTTGGATCTGTGTATTAAACATGCAGTGGTAACTTCAATCTATTATCCTGTGCATTTCCATGTCGTTGTGTACCCATCCAGGACCCATTCACACGCGTGATAGCAGACATACATGATTCCTGAACACTGTATTTTTGTGTCGTCTGCAACAAAGATGCAGAGGCACATATGGATTACTGTGGCTCGTTTGTCTTGTATCTGTGTGTCTGTGTTGTGGTGTCAAAACTGTTCCACCTTTATATATTGCACCCTAATTGAGTTATGTAAGGGCTATCCGACTGATGTAAACATTGGTTGGGAGGCGGGTGAGGGTTGGATGACATGTTCGGGTGACCTCATCGTGAGTCTTTGGCCCCATTCCAGAAACTGCGACGCAGCATACGACTCGCGTGTCCGAGGACCGCATGGGGATTTTTTAGTTTAACTAGTACTTGACACAAACACATATAAATGCACAATGAACTTTTTCAACCTTTTTTTTTTGACATTTCTTAATAAAAAAAATGCTTAACAATCAATTTGCTATCTTGCCAGGAAACAAATAACCATATACTATAACAAAAGAACTCATTTGGAATTATGCACAATCTCAGATACCCCATTTTCAAACAGGAAAAGATTTTTATTCTAACATCCGCTTCATTTCGCACCTTGTTAATAATAGCTCTGAGTTCACCTGTCCAATATATCATCAATTGTTCCCTGTACTTACGTGACCACTCAGGAGCTTGCAATGCCAGAGGACTGTACAATTTCGGTCCTTGTTCCCCTTTGTACTATGGATACGGCCATCATAAGCCCCAGCGTGTCTCGTAACTTGTCCATGTGAGCTGGTAGGCATGTGAAGAAAAATAAAATGTCATGATTTACATACAACGTTATCACTTGTCATGTTAAAGGTAAAATAATCAATCTTATTGAAGGATATGTGTGCAAAACTTTGCAGTGCTCTCAGTTGTACGCAAAACATAAATGTTTCTTAGCCCGCAAAAGACTGGGCTAATTGGTGGCGTTAAGAGTTGGTAGGGCATCAAACGTGACGCATGAAATTCCTGCACACATTGTCGCTTCACACGCGTAACTACAAAATTTGTGGTAGTTCTATTTTTTGATTTTTTGATTTTCCACTCTTATATCTCTAGACACATTTGATCGATCTGCCCGAGCGACAAACTGAAGACACTTGGTGGGTTTGTTGCATGACCGCTCACCTATACTCGAGTTTTGTGGGCTAGTCCTCTGTGACGCTGGTATGGGGACATCTTCGGAAATAGTTTCTTCTGCTGGGATTTTTAGCTGAATATTGTTCGTGACTCGCAAAAAACCGAGCTTGAACTACTACCCTTTCGTCCGACAAATCAATCCATATTCCGACAGGCTCCATGCTTCAGCAGAAAGCGGTGACCCTGTTCTTCTGTGATGTTGGCCACCTCAGAAAACAACCCAGATGGGTCCAGTTGCTCTGCCGACGAAGGAAATAGCTCCAAGCAGTCGCGTTAAGTTGGTGTTCCGCACCACACATCTAGTGGAGGTTTTTTGATTTGCAACCGCTCATTGGACTGTGGTACCCAGTCAGTGTTGGTAGAAATTCATGTTGTTGTTCTTGTGATAAGAGTTTGACCTCCAGGGACTAGCATAATCCACAAACTGGAAAACATTGGCACTTAAACCCTTCAAAGCGAGATTCAAAAATTAAGCAAGACTAATTTATACCCAGACATCTGTCACAAGATGAAAAAACAATGCATTCAGGGTGAAGGCTGGGCATGCTTGCTCTGTTTGCCCAGCATCAAACGGTTTAACACCCGCTAGGCTTCACTAGACTATTAGGTTGTTCCTCTCTTAAGTGGAAGGTGACGTCACGGCGACTTTTATGTTACGCAGCCATGAATCGCGCGAGCTTATGCTTGAAATCATAGAATGATACGCACGCGAATAATAAAGGCGGCACGATCGAGACGCTTAGTGGGAATGCAAAGACGCATACTGACGTTCACTTCAACTTATGGGTGAGACAAAGACTAATTAGGTACAATGATGGTTTCACAACTATGTGGAAAACCTTAACATCACGGGGTTTGAGCGCCAGGAAGGCCGTAATCAAAATATGCGATTCTGAGAAATTCACTTTCATATTGGGATCAATACAACTCCACTTTAGCACCCAACAACATTACATTTGATTTTACTTACACTAAGATTGTAATTGCATTCACAATTGATTAGTTAACTTAACATTGACAGGTTTTTATGCTTAGAGAAAATAATTATGAAAACTCCATGCATTATTGATTAACGAGTGTCGGATCGGCATTTTGGCCCTAAACTGAAATTGGAATAACTTGAGTTACTGCTTCTGAGGGTCCAAATTTAGTTTCAGCATGACAACGTGATAGATCTATTAAACCGAAACTGCCATGTAGTTTAATAAGATCAATCTTTAAACTAAAAATGAGTGTTATGTAGTATCAAATCCAAGAAGCATGGTAAAAAAATGAAATTAAGCTAAAAAAGGCACGGCATTTGATTGATCACTATGTGGAAACTGGTAACCATACAATGACAGAGTATGGGCATACTTAGTAAGATGGTCGGTTGTAACGTGATGATGATGATGATGATGCTGACGATTGATGATGATGATGACGATGATGATGATGAGACGACGATACAAGATCTTTGTTACTATTTGTATTTCTATACAAACAATGTTATTCAGCAGACATTATAACTCTGGGCTATAACACTTTACTCCAGATAGTAAGAAAACATGGATTAAACCCGCAACTTCTTTAAAAAGATCTCATCAACTAAGAAAGTATCTCGGAATGATAACAATGAAGTATTCTTAAAAAAAACCGAATTCAATGTGAGAATGGTGTTTATCAAATGGACAATCAGACTGACATAACAAATATCATATTATTTTTGTTACTTAGGCAAATAGTTACTCATTTTGTCAGTATTCAATGTGATGGAATGAGTACGGTTATTCCTTAATTTCCCCTCAATGTCATATTCCTCATCTTCATCTACATCGGGCCAGGTAGAGTACAGCTAAATCACGTTGCTTATCAAACGCTGAATAAAAGACACGCGCTACCTTAAGGAATCGCACCACTGTTGATAAGGCTGAGAAGATCTGCTTTCTTTGCAGTACTCACTGGAAGTTGGCAGTTGTAAGCATTTTCCAGTGAAATGGGGCGGTCGATGATGAGAGCCCACGAAGGTTCCGACCTTGTGTGCGTGTCACGTTCACTTCCATGAACTCCTCATCTGTGAGCGCTCTTTGCACAAAATCTTTGTTTGGTTCCTCTTTCATGAAAACGAAACCACTTGATCCGTTTATCTTTTTCCATCTGTAGTGATAGAATTTGTTGGTTATCAGCTTTGAGAGAGTTGTGGACATCCTTAAACTGTATGAACCATATCTCTTACTCCATATGTGACAAGGTCCTCTCCTTTCCTCGGCTCCCGTGCATAATATGGCCCATCATGGGGTGTACTACCTATTGTGTTTTATATTCTGTTCTATGGCGAATGCATGGAATCAACATCCATGCTGACGTGTCCAGATTCATGAATATCTGATCACAGATTTGATATTTTCCAAAGATCTCACAAGGTGCAGAAGAGTTGCTTTTTGCTGCGACATGTATGTTACGGTTTTTTTTGCCCTGAACATGTGTCGCTGAAAGTATGTCACCTGAGTGATGTTCTGAGGAAGAGATTGCAGGTAGCTTAAACAAAACAGGTTGCAATTTCGTTTGGCTCCACGGTTCCTTCTGACTCTGGGGGGCCACAAGTAGACAAGCCTCTCTTGGATCTTTGATCATATTGCTAAGTTATATATGCAAGCTTTCTTTTATAGTAAGAGGCAGGCTGACATCAGTGAATGACAAATAAGTAGAGTTATCCACTTTAAAAGATCGGTCCTAGAACTCTGTAGGTAATTACCGTCCCATATCAGGTATTACCTGTGGTTAATGAAGCTGCTATCGAAGATAGTAATGACCAGCTCCAATTGAACACTTGATTAAAATGATTTTTGTCAATGAGCGGTCGGGCTTCAGACCTAAACATTCGACAATACAACCTTCTTGAGGTCAGACTACATTTCAAACAATTATCGATGGATGGCCCATCTCGTCGGAGCAGTGTTGTTTTTTGGACCTCAAGAAGGCGTTTGATACTGTTTTGCCATCCGATTCGTATTGAAAAGTTACGAGTGCTGGATTATGGGTTCTGGAGCTGACTGGTTTAAGTCTATCTAGCAGAAAGGAAAACAATGTAACTAAAAATAGGGAAAAATTCTCTGAAATGGTGCCATATATGTAAATTTTGGTGTCCACGGGTTCAATATTAGGCCCCGCTTCTATTCACGTTGTACATTAATAGCTTACCTGACATGTGTTCAGAGTGCAAGATCAATTATAGCTGATGACATGCGGTTTTTTTGAAGGAAATTACTGTTGAAGAAAATCACTATAAACACTTAAACAGTGATTCTTAATGAAAAATTACAAGTGGCTAGAAGAGGTAAAGTTGACCTAAATGCCTCCAAACAAAAGCCTATGCTCTTTGGAAACACACCAGAAATAGAAAGCCAAAATCTGAGCTTATGCATCAGGAAATACTCATTAAAAACAGTGGCAGCGTTTAAGTATTAGGTCTTCATTTTGATCCAAAAATTTAAAATGAATTGTCTATTAACATGTTGTAACACTACGTAGGCAAAATCTATTGGTCTTCCTTACAGACAGGAATTAGAAAATATCTCACAACTGAACGTCTCATTACTATCCACAAATCCCTTATACTTCAAGGCTTGATTATTGTGATATTGTTGGGGGAAAAAAAATATAAAAAATAATAAAAAAGGAGAAGGGGGAAATTCAGTAAATCCCTGAGTGATAGGATTGAGCGCCTTCAGATTGATCAGCTCAAGAGATATTCTTAGGGGTCCTGTCAGACAAGCTCCAATTACCTTCGCCTAAAAATGGGCTGGGAACACTTTGGCCAAAGCGCAGGGACTATCACCAAGAGGTCTGTTTACAAATGTTCTGGGCAGGGATGGTTTCCGTAGCTTTTATCCCACATTTTCCTTTGGTTAGGGAGCCAAAACATTCTGCAACCGGTCCAGACTTTGAAAGAGAACTATTAAAGCCAGTTCTCGAATTCGGTAGGCGGTCTTTCAAGTACAGGGGGGCTGTAACTGGAACAAATTAAGTAATGCAGTAACACATCCACTTCCGATAATGTATCCATCTTCAAAAACAGTATTACATGCAAATCTTTAACTAGTATTATTTGATCATTATGCAAGCTAATGTGCAATAGGATCGGCTAGCATATTCTGGAAATAAATTTTCTTAAAATATATAAACAATATATAAATTTTACCTTGGTTTGTGCAATTGTTGGCACATTTTTATATAATGGTCTTTTTTTTTCCCTGTAATTGTAAACATTAATTTGGATGGATGTATATTTTTCTTCCCCTAAGTTAAAATTGAGGTAGGTGTTTTTATGTATAAAGTGCAATATCTAAGATATTATTTTTAATTGTAACTTTCATATTCTTTATTGTTTGTACTGTACTTGCTCATATTTATGCTGGTTTAGCATGTATTTGAAACTATGGTCTTGTAATTTAAGCTATTAATGTACCAATTGGTAATTTGAGTAGTTTTAATATGTAATGATATGTATTTTAATGTGGTATTGATGGCCCACATGGAGAAAAGCGGATACGTAAATTTCCTCTGAATGTGGGACCCCAGGTAAAGTATAGAAATAAAACAAACAAACAATAAAACAAGTGAAAGGCGTGTTGTGTAAAGCACTGCCGGTAGGTCAAAGTTATAGCTTTGATACTTTCATCTTCTTTGGAAGAATTTTGTCTTTTCCTTATTTGTTGGACTCCTCTTTGGCGTGTTCGATGCTCCGGTCGGAAGCTTCAAATTTTCTTTGGCAGTCCCGGACCAAATATTTGTACTTGCTTCATGTCAGGCATTGTTTTCTTCGGCTGATGAAAACCATAGTTAAATTCATTGTTGAAGATACCCGGTATACGTATTCTGAAACTGGTGTTTATAGCATTGCTGGCAACATCAGTATTAAGATCTTTGGCATTCTTTACGGATACTTAAACCAGCCTCAGGTATTTGACGGCCGAGTATCCTTATGGTGTAGGGGGGACTCCATCACAGGAAGATCGAATGTGCATGCGAGCCCCCTCAAGATTCCTCTCTGTGGCTGTTGTGCGGTATATGTTTTCCACGCCGATCCGTCCCATCAAATGTGCTAGAGGACACCTTAGATCAAGGGCATTTTATGGTCTTGTCAGAAATGGCAAGTGTTGTTACTAAAGGGAATTTATGACACATTCCACCCCAACATCTCCTTTTACAAAAGAGTAGTGGCGTGATACATTTCGCTGTGTTCTTCCAGTACGCTGACTTTGGTTTGTAAAAAACTTCCATAACACGACAACAAATGAAGTCCTTTTGTCTCTGGTAATGGCAAGATTCATATATTGCCTGGCATATAGCATCCATCATCTTCACTGAAGATAGTGGTACACTTATTATGCAAGAGGAGTACATACGTTGTGGTTCTTTAGCTTCAATTGCTTCCCTGAGGTGGAGAAGTATGCTTTTGCCTCGAAAAACGCGGCTGTAACGACGCTTGTTTTTCTTCCAAGACTCAACAGAACGCTTGCGATTGCGACCTCGTGAAGACTGCTCAGGTTCATCAGCTTCCACAGGGGCTACAGGATCGGGCACAAGATCAGCATCAACAGCGCATTACCAGGGGCTACTGCCTACATTCCACCATGTTGTCCTGTCTCCCTCTCAGCACATCAAGTTGATTGTTATCTTCAGGATGGTATCAGGATCTTTATATTATAGTCATCCGAATCTATGTCCATATCTCCTCATCATCAGGATTTCCAGATGTTCCTGGTATATCTTGAGAGGAAATCTGCTGTGCACCATCACCCTCAGTTGATGTTCCACGTGTATCTTCAGAAGATGGCTGTTGTGCACCCATCCCTGTTTGAGGTTCCAGGCATATCTTCAGGAGAAATTCCCACTATTTTGAGATTCATGTGGATCAGGTTAGGGTGAGCTCCTCCATCTTCTACAGCGTTACTTTGGCCTACACCTTGAAGAGTCATGAAGTAGTTCAATGCACCAGGCTGGCTACTTGACTTGAAGACATGGTAGAAACTGTAAGGTAGAGGGAAATGGTGAACAGTACATTATTACTTATGATGATGATGATGATATTATTAAGGAATCAGATAAAATGAGGAAATAAAATTGCAAATATTAGTAAACTGATAAAGTTATGATAAAGACATGATGAATATCTAAAAAATGCTAGTTAATGCAAAAATAAAAAATATAACTAATGAATACCAATAAGTATGATAACAATTGCGGAACCATTATGGTAGTTTGAAAAAGGTTTCCATTTACATAGGCCTAAGTTAGAACAAAGTGATGTGCAAATTGTGCTTCCACAAAATCCCTTTGTGCCTAAAAGTGAAAACAAAAACAACAACACACACACACAAAAAAAAATATATTTGTAAATGATTTTTCAAGCTCACCTTTGTCTAGTCTATTCTCTTCAAGCAGCAGAAATTCCAAATTTATACTTTATGTCTCTTAGTCAATAGAAAAATGTGTATCTTGATTAGTCTCGATCTGCATCAATACACAAGGTGTACACATACAGTTTTCTGGGAGTAAGTGAGGCTGATGACTCACAAGATGCATTGGTTCGCTACTTAAGTGGAAGTACCAGATAAGCACAAAGTTGACCCCTTTGTGTTAAACTTTTGAAATCATGGTTATTTAAAATGACTTCAAAGAGGGTCATTAGTGTCAAATATTTGGGGCAGAAGGGAATCCCCATGGAGCTGAGATGAACGTGTCATCCAATGTGGTATGCATTTCAGTCAGGTTTAACAGTTGCCAAAGAGAAGTTAAAATGTAGCCACTTATTCCTTTTAACAGGTTCTTTAAACAAAACACTGTTTACATCTTGTAGGAAAGGGAAAGAGCTATTTTGAGTTGAAATTTGGCAACAGGTGTAAGCTAAAGCCTTACTCACTGTTGCCTCAAATTCAGTGAGTGACAGAAGGATTCTTAAGCCTGGAGTTGAGGCCTTCTGGCCTAACTGAAATCGCTAACATTTGAGTGGGGCTATGGGGAATACAGCCATATATTCAATTTGGAGTGTTTTTGAGTTAAGTCTTTATGGTTCTCAGAATCTTTCGATTGTAAGGATATTTTGATATCAACATCTCAGTACTTTTTGCCATTTAAAAGTTACTTGTTGCCACAAGATCTGGGCCCTTCTAATCTGCCTGATAATAGTTATCTGCAACCTTGTTTGGCAACAAGTATTGCGCTGCTTAAGGTGAGGTCTTTGAATCCACAATAATGTGATCAAATGTTGCCTTGTATATTTTAGAATGCTTCCCAAAACTGCTGTCATCATAGGTTGGCACTTCATTTTCCCAAGAATTTGTTGTCCCCAAACTATCACACACGTCATCAAATTGAAAGCCTGTGGTGAAGGACTCCAGCCAGCTATCAGCATGAAGAGTTTGTTTTTGGTTTGCACTGGCAGTGATGTATCTCTGTGTAGATCTCGCCAATTTTTCCGGATGGCACATCGTCTACAACCTGCTTTCTCTGAAAGAAACTTGCGACTGATCAAACCATTTGACCATCACTTTCCATTGTCCTTAATGTTATTTATAATAATCTAATGAAGTGTGAAGTATCATATCACCAACGAAAATATAGATCCAAATCAGTGACAAGAGGGGAAAGACTTACCACCTACACTATCAGATGAGGCCCACCTTGCAAACTTTACGGGTTGCTCTCTTGTATATTCCTCGAAATCTGGTAAGTCCTGAGCATAATCTGCCGGAGTGAGTACATTCCATTACCAGTTGGTGTGTTCAAAATTGTTCATCAAATTTTTATCTTTCATTTTATTTGTGATGAGTATAAAAAAGACATCTATAGTACGCACCAGCATACTCCATTTCCACAAGTCATCCATTTCTTCTTTGATTTGCCAGCAAGCGTCTGACTTCCTCAGTGGTGATCTGCTCTCTAGGGTACATAATTGTTACTGGCAAAGCATATGGCTTCCTACTTCGTTCTCCGTTCAGAGACCATAAACACCATAACATGTGTTGCTGTTCACATTCTGGATTGATGAAGAGATTCTTGAGGTACACTAGCAGGTCATCCTGCAGATTTCTGTGTACCTCAGGAGTCAATGGCTTACTATACATGAGCAGAAGTCTGCTTGCCTTTCCAATAAGGTCAACCAGCTAACAAGTTCCCAGGCAGAGGTCTTTGCAGTACTTTTGGACCTCTTTTCAGCATGCCTTTCTTTTGGCACAGCTTGGAGGTCTCAAGCAACTGGTATTAAGAAAAGTTTCTGTCATTGCCAAAGTTAGTGGCAAACTATTCACTGGCATCTTGTTGATTACAGCTCTTCGCTTTCATATTCAGCTTGCTTTTTTTCTCAAGTTTCTCAGTCGGTAAGTGACTTCGTCATGCCATTTTAGGGTCATACTTCTCGTAGTCCACCTTAATGTCAGGTTAATCAGCTTTTAACCACAAAATCTGTTGTTTGGGTTTGCCCTTTCAGGGGCTGCTTGAGTGCCTCCATCTAAGACGATTAAGTAAAGACAAGGAAATAGGCACTCACCAGATACTCCATTTCCAAATCATCCAGTTTTCAGTTGATTTTGCCAGCAAGGCGTCTCTCTTCCTCATTGGTGATTGATCTGATAGGGAACTATACTGTAGGCAAAGATATGGCTTTGTGCGTCTTCTCATCAGAAACCATGAACACCCATAAATGGGTGCTGGTTCACGCTTCTTAATGAAAGAGATTACTGAGAGTTTCCCTAGCAGGTTCATCCTGACAGACTTTTTGTGTACCTCAGGAAGTCAATGGCTTACTATACATGGCGTAGAAGTCTGCTGCCTTTCCAATAAGGTCAACCAGCTCTACAAGTTCCCAGCAGAGGTCGTTGCAGGTACTTTTGGACCTCTTTTCAGCTCATTGACTTTCTTTTGGCACAGCTTGGAGGTCTCAAGCAACTTTGTATAAGCAAGTTTCTGTCATTGGCAAAGAGTGTGGCAAACTCTTCACTGGGCATTTTTTTGATACAGCTCTTCGCTTCTAATATTCAGTTGGTTTTTCTCAAGTTTCTCATTCGGTAAGTTGACGTCCCATTCCATTTTAGGGTCATACTTTCTCGTGTCACCTTAAGGCAGTTCCATCAGCTTTTAACCAAAATCTGTTGTTTGGGTTTTTGGCCCTTCTTCAGCTGTGAGGGCTCCATCTAAGACGATAGTAAAGAAAAGACATATTATGGCACTACCAGCATACTCCATTTCAAATAATCATTTTTTTTCAGTTTGATTTTGCCAGCAAGGCGTCTCTCTTCCTCATTGGTGATTGATCTGTAGGGTACATACTGTATGGCAAAGGCATATGGGCTTGTGCTTCTTCTCATCAGAACCCATGAACACAATAACATTGTGCTGGTTCACGCTTCTTAATGAAGAGATTCCTGAGGTACACTAGCAGGTCATCCTGCACATTCTGCTGTACCTCAGGAGTCCATGGCTACTATTACATGGCGTAGAAGTCTGCTGCCTTTCCAATAGAGGTCAACAGCTCTACAAGTCCCAGCAGAGTCTTTTCAGGTACTTTTGGACCTCTTTTCAGCGTTGACCTTCTTTTAGTTACAGCTTGGATGGTCTTAAGGCAAACTTCGTATTAAGCAGTCTCCGTCATTGGGAAGTTGTGGCGAACTATTCACTGGCATTCGTTTGGATTAAGCTCTTCGCTTCTCATATTCAGCTCGCTTTTTCTCGAGTTACCAGTCAGTAAGTTGACATCCCCAATTCCATTTTACGGGTCAACTTTCTTGTAGGCCACCTTTTATGTCAGTTCAATCAGATTTTATTATGAATAGGAAGGCGAAAGGGTCTATAGTTTCTAAGCACACAAACTAAGAAAAAATGAATACCCTGATGGATAATCTCTTCAATATTCTCTCTTTGCTCAGTTGCTGACATCACGTCTGATATTTATGTATATTTGGTATTATATTAGAGGCTTTCCATCGTCATCGTTTCTTCACAGAGAGGCAAATTCTCCATCAGTAATAGACTGTATTAAATGAGACCCATATAAAATGGTGAAATACCAAAGTACTAATATGCTCTTTAAAAGAACTAAACCGTTTTTTAGAAGGTATCCATGGTAAATACAAAAGAAACACAGAAAACAGACTGTACCTGTGTCAGTAACCATAGTAATACCGTAGAGCAAGTCAGCCACCACTACCTTCATCTCAGGGACCACAAGATAGACCTATATCTCATACCAGAGGCATGCTAACTCAAAGACCAGGATTCAGTGTTGTTAGTGGCAACACCAACTGGACATGAGTGAGTCCAGCAAAACGAATGCTGTTAGACAATCAGAAATGCAACCTTTGACTTGCTGTGTTGCAGGCCTGAATTAATGGCTTGGTTAAGTCACTTGCACGTGTTGCATATCTATTCTGGTTTCAAATCCATACATCCCAATGTTAACAGTCAAGTGATGTTATGCTGTTCCCTTTTTTGGCAAACACTTTGACTCAAGTCATTTTGAGAAATTTAGCTTAAAAGTTCACATTCACTGCATTATTTGTTGCAATATGAGTTTAATAGATCTTAGTAGCGAGGTAATGGGGGTTTCCCCCTGGCTTGAAAACAGAGGGGGGATTGCGGTAGTAACGTGTATGGGCAACATATTTGTATGTAGTGTGTATTACTACTTTGGGTTAAGTTTATTGTCACGTCCCTTCGAAAAGCCAAGGTCGATTTTACACCATTCCATTTTTTCATTATGTTTTGAGAATCTTCCTCCCTATATTACTATACACATGCTGGAAACCAATAAAACAACACTTCTCAATTATCTACGCTCTCTCGAAAATTTGCGTTCAAATACTTCCAACACTTTGGATCAATCCACGTAATTTCATTGAATTTTAAACAGAGCGCATTCGTAATGCAGTTTATGTCTGTGCACCATGGTAACGAGACAGTATGAAGCCGCGTGCGCACACGAACCAACTAGGCTAAACCCATCTTGCTAGTCAACGCTGGTCTGCCATGTTCATCGAATAATACGGTATAATGCCGCGTGAGGGCCAAGGATTCAGGCTAATTATGTACCCCAGGAGTAGCAAGTGTTGCAGACGATTTCCGGTCATGTCATTTTTGTTGTTGATGGATGTCAAGGACGCGTTTGTTTTTATTTACCAAGCGAGATGGCTAATTCTTCTGGTGGAAGTAGATTTGCAACGATAAATGAAGAACAACTGCAGGAACTGATTAACGCAAAAGATAGCGCTCACACCCAGAGGAGTACTGCTGTTGGAGTAAAGATTTTTTGGTCTTATTTGAAGGATAAATCGCTGGATCCAAATTTTGAACAGTACAGCAAAGAGCAACTCGCGGAAGTCTTGAAGCAATTTTTTGTTGAAGTCCACCGTGAAGACGGAGATAACTACAAAACTGGATCTCTTATAAACATCAGATCGGCGTTAAACTGTCATCTGAAAAGGTGTGGACAGGTGATAGATATTTGACAGAGCCAGTATTTTCCCAAGCTAATTTAGCTTTCACTGCCAAGGCTGCAAATTTGAAACGTGAAGGATATGGTTTCACCAGTAGCTATCCACCTATTGATGAGAATGATGTTAGGAAGTTGTATCAGTCTGGCGTTTTTGACCAAGATACACCTTCTGGCTTGCAGGGTAAGGTATGGTTTGAGTTGATGTTTTACATTTGCACGCGGGGCAGAGAGAATTTGAGAAAGTTAGAAAAGGATCACTTTGCGATAGCAGAGAACAGCAAAGGAAGGCGTTATGTGTATCAAGCTAAAGATGAAATGACAAAGAAAATTAAGAGAAGATATTGAAGTCCAGAATAGATGGGGGAAAGGATTGTAGCTACTGGTGGAGATAAATGTCCCGTGGCATCCTCTGAAAAAGACATCTCCAAGCTAAAACCAAAAAATAGTTGCTTTTTTCAAGCCACCGTTGAATTTACTGCCACAATGTGATTCAGAAGTCTGAGAAGCCCCGTGGTACAAGAAGCCCCACGTAGGGAGGAAAACCAAGTGGAAACAGATGCTCAAAGCTCTCGTCGCAGCCGATTGGTTCTGTCGGTACCACTAATACCACAGTTTGGTTCGCACAACTTGCATCACGTGATGGATGAGAAGGGGTTTGCCTCCAGAGATATCTGTAACATCACAGGTCATCGCAATGAGAAAAGTATTCGCACATATGTAGGCCGGCCAAATGAGTGCCAAGAAACAAAAATTATTGTTGCCACCTCATATTCAATCGGTTAGTGAAGTGAATCAATCTGAAAGTGAAAAATCAATCATGACATTGGAAGTTCGCCACTGTTCTCAAAAACCACTTGTTCTTCTGGATACCAATGTCAACTTCGGAGGAGGTTATCTGGTTATGAAGTGTATCGCAGACGCAGTCACCCCACAGCAGTTTGAATGAAAATGACAACAGCCCAATTTTGGAGTAGATCACGCTGGAAAAACGCTTGAAGAATTACTGTAAGGGGTCTTCAACCAGCATCTCAGCCTCAACCAGTTTGTGCCAAATATCGGACATCTAGTGTTCGCATACTTCGCGAGTGATTCAGAGGCCCAAATTAGCATATGGCACAACAGCCATTCACGTTCAATAACTGTAGCGTGACAATAAATTACACTCCAACAACTAAGAAAAAAGAAAAATGACTTGTACACCTGTTGCGGTCAGCACTTTTTACGTGGTTGCTTTTGCGTGGTTGACTGACTGAAGTTAAACGTGTGACTTGTTACTTTATTTGGTGTCTTTGTTTGATGTGGGCGATTGAATTTTGACACTTGAACTGTTACATTGGCTTTTCAAAAAGCACATACTAACGTGTGGAAATAATCTTTACAATTGGCAGCTTTTCGACATGACAGTCAATTGGGTAAGAATTCATGTTCTTTCAAAAGTTAAAAAAAATGTGTATAGTAATATAGGACCAACAAGATTTCAAAACATAATAATGATAAAATTGAAATTCTTGTGTCGTCCAATACCCAAATTTATTGGTCGAGCAGGAGTTGATAAAAATATGGGCGAGACGCATACCACACTTGGGGTTTAGTTTTTAGGTGCAAGAGGGGCCTTTGTTGATGTCAAAGGTCATGGACCAAGGGTCAAAGGTCTTTGAGGTCATGTTCAGACTGCATCTGCCAGGGGACTGACGCAAGTGTACTTGCCGCTATTTTTTAACAAGTAATATTACGTTCACAGATAGTGATTATTTTGAAGCAGTTTCAATGCATATTTATATTTTTCTTCTGTTGTATGTTATTTGTGTTTTGGGTATACAAAATTACTTTTTCACCCCCAGGTATGGAGTAGGAAAGAAACAAAAAAATAACCACAAAAAAATTGTGAACTCGCCAATGTAGCTCTGTTTATCTTCTTCACTTGGCCCCTGATGGTCTCTGGAATATTGGGTAGACTATTTTGAATCTGTCTTGATTTTATCACAATCTGGTAATCTGTTCCCACTCTCCTCATTGAATGCATCCAGACAAAATAATGGAAGGAGAATGTGATACAGTAGTGCCATGAGCTAAAATGAAGTAATAATTAATTTGATAACGTTAAGGCATATTCAAATTCTGTTATCTCATATAGATGCACTCAAAGATTTTCAAAAGTATGCATCTTTTGGTAGCTTCCCTCCCAGGGGACACCAATTGCATTTCGAAAGTAAGGCAATTAGGGTTTTTCTCTGAGAATTAGGGTTTTCATCATTGAGAAGACAAAAAAAATAAAAGACCTTTGTTACAAAACAATTTTGGCCCATTTTCCATGTTTCAGTACAAATTTTGACTCAAGTTTTTTGAAAAAATAAGTTTTTAACCAACCAATTGCCCAAAGTTTATTGCATGGGAGTAACTTACAGGTTCTCCGCAATGTGGTAACTTAAGGTATACGTGTGTACCAAGGTGGATGGTGGAGCTGGTATCAGAGGGTCTTGCCACATTGATAAAAAACAAATACCTATATGGTAGGAAGGAAACAAAGAATTATCTGAAAAAGCAAACATCACATGGTATTCTGCAGGGCTATATTTTGTGACCCTTATTATTTTTAGTATGATACTCCCGCCTAAAAAATTCGAAAGAATGTTGAAATGGCCATCAAGGCTCAAACTTGCTTTCAAATGAACGCGCCAGCCAGCGGGATAAAATCTCTCTCAAACTTCGACATCATGCTTCGTTATCAATGCATTCACGACACAGGTTTCAATAAGCAAAAAACACATTACGCGGATTCAACGCCTCTGCAGTGAGTTATATAAATTCACCTAATACCGCATACTTTTTTATACAGTAATTTATATCTTTCTGATTTTTTAGGCGGGGGTATATTATTTAATATCTCCCAATATGTTCACAACATACCACCATTTTATGATGTGTGCAGGATGATAACAAAACATTTTATTTTTGCATCATGACCTAAAACATCGAAACAATTTTATAAAACTGAATATTAAAAGGGAATAGTGGGGGGACTGTAGGAACCGATCTTATGTGACGTGTGCAACAATCCGGATAAAATTGTGAATTTGGTACACAAGTACTTATTCATTGATAATAAAAAAAATTGATGGAAGCACTTGCCACAACACTTTCATGGCCACCAGCTTGGATTTCAAGGTTACACAGGGGGTAAAATTTGAAATATTGTTCGATCTGTGTTGAAAAGCACCATATGATGTCTGTCTGGTTACCAGGATTCCAAAAAGGTATAGTTTATACGACCTGTGACTTATAGTTTAGTAATTAATGGGTAAAAACTGTAAAAAATGGTAAATAAAAAAGTCAATTTGGTTTGTACAGGTCAAAATAAAAGTTGCTCCAATTTTTGTAAAATGTGGTCAAATTGTGGTTTAGCTAATAGAATGAAAGATCGGATAGTTTTGACTATCGTACGTGTCTGCTTTTAACCAAAATGGTGAATAAAGTCAACAGCTATTGGATTATAGTGACCCGTGACCTATTTGTTGGATAACATGAAAAAACTAAGCAAACAGATAAGGCAAAATATCCTTATTTCCATCCTTTAAGCTAGGCGAAACAATTTGCCTAACATATTACTGAATCAACAAGCAACTTGTAAATTTTGACCCATGTACACACCAAAATTGACTGTTCACCATTTTTCAGTTTTTACCCATAACTCCGGAACTTAGCATCGATATTGAACTATACCTTTTTTGGAATCATTGTGACCGACAAACACCATGGTGTACTTTTTAAAACATTCCGCATTTAATTTTGATCCCTGTATAACCTTGAAACCAAGTGGGGCAATTAAGGGGGGTTGGCAAGTGCTTCCATCAATTTTATGGATTATCACTGCCTAAAAACTTGTAAGGCAAAAATTCACAATTTATCCAGAAGCGCACTCTCTTACACTACAGTCCCATGCTAAATATTTTGTGATCCACAGCCTCATCCCCCAACTTAATAAAGGTTTTAGGTCATGGGTGTTAATGACTGGTTATAGCATAGGTAGTTGTATTTTATATCTGATTAGCATTTTTTATGGAGCCTTTAGTTGAGTGTGAAGCAATCAGTTGTCAGAGATGATGAGATGTTGTTTGTACCACAGTGAATAATAACTGATGTTGGCCTTTCTTCTTGGATAAGCACAGGAGCAAGTTTTTGTCCAAAGTTCAATCCTACTTCCAGGGATACATCTGTTTAGTACCTTGTATCTCTTGGACATTTTCCTCCCAACAAGGTGCTTTGGGATAGTCTCCTATAATCAGGATTGTCCTTTGTAGTGGGGTAGGGGGAGCCACTGGCATTGAGGGAGGGGATGTTAAGGTTGGTCGAGTTGGCTGTGAGACATATGGTTCAGGGATTTGCTTGGTTTTACTTGTAGATTCAGTTGACTTTTTGGGACTCATTATACATAAAATAACAAATGTCAATGAAATTTGGTTACCATTAAGTGCAATATTGCTCTGTTGTAGTAAAATCTATGGGTGAGTCAAATGAAAGAATTTAAAAGTTCATCAGCTGGCAGATTCCATAATAGTTTTCAATGTTCAATTAACTTTCTTCAAAGCAAATCAAGTGCAAACCTTTTCATCAATTTAGCTATGTATTGTTACATAACGGATGCAGATTACTTTAGATTTTATTCACTCTCTATAGATCCGTTATTGTGAGTGTTAGTTGTGACTTAGTTGTAATTAGTGTCATTTGTTTGAAATTGATGTCATGAAGATAATTGCTTTACACAATGTGAACAGATCTGTAGTTAGTATCACATAAGGCGTGATGAAATCCACCAGACCAATAAATTGTACATTTTCAATTTTTCAGAAAGGTATGAAACAAATAACTCTTGAAATTGGTAAAATAAGGCGTTACACAGAAGGTGTTTGTTTTTGTGAATTTAAAAAAAAAAAAACCTTTTGCCAATTCTTGGGCAATTCAGTATTTTCATTCATTTCTGCATACACCACCTCGTCGTCATTTTCATCAGCTTTGTCGTCCCTGCTCAATAAGTTTTGGAGATAAGCCCTGTGAGCCAGAATCATCACAAAGTACATGAATATCATCATAGCCACACCTGAAATATGGCAGTAATATTTTTCTGAAAAGACTTTGTGCTTAATGTGCAAAACATGTAAGATCTTTTTGTGGTTGTTTATACAAAATATTCATTCCCTCTGCTATCAAGCAAATGTTGTCGAAAGAAATTGAAATAACTTAAATCATTTTCTGCTCATATTTCTTTTGAAGCATGTTATACACAGTTGATTTACGTCCCTTATTTGGCAGACCTTCCTTTGTACATATAGCGCAGGGGAGTTTCTAGTCCTGCAAATTAATTTTGTTTTCCTTTTGGAATGAGGGATATAGTCCTGATATAGCAACTTGTAATCAGATGTTTTCCATTTCTAAATATTTAATGTTGCGCTGAGTTACACATTTAACCAAAAATGTTTCAAATGGGATTTTCTGATAATTGCACATCTTGAACATGGTGACTTGATAATGCTACCTTCAACAAAATCATTTCTGTTAATCCAATATCACCATATGATAGTAAATCTTGCAATTAGTCTTTAGAAGGAATGGAGTTGGTGAAGGCATGGTGTAATGATTTGTCTTGGTTAATGGCAAAAATACCTGATTCTAGCCACTTGTCAAAGTAAACAAACACAATATTCTGTTCTTGTGATATCACAGATCTTGCACATGTTGTTTCAGATTACTTTTAGCACTTCTCAGATTTAATTCAAAACTGTTCACTCACTGAGCCTGATATGGAAGTGTGCTTGCTCTCCTGATAGACGATGGTGTTGACTTCTCATTTATTTTCATGGTGTTTTATGGATAGTGTTTCATGGCCTTCATCAAATGAAACACTAGAATAACTATTACCCTTTATACTACAGGCAAACCCACCTTTCTTGAAATGAGCTAGATGTTACTTGGAAGAACAAAATTTTGACTTAAATGAACAGGTAACCAACGTGTGTTATTGTGACGATCAAATGCATACAGAGAGTTTAAATGTTTCACAGCAACTTGACGTCAGTCCCAATTACTTGAACGTATTACCCAAATATGGTTGGATGTATGCAAACAAACCCCTTTTCAGAAATTTGTTCCTACTGAGAAGGAATTGTTGCTTTTATAAGTTTTTTCTGCATTTGTGATTGTGAACTATTGACATTGGTGAAATTTGCCTCAGCATTTCCAAGTTCAAGTAAAACCCTTACTATATTTGCCTGCGTGTCAACATTAGATCCAACAGTGTCTTCTGTTTCATTAAGCCTTTTTAAGAAACAATCTATTTGGTACATGTACAAGGCTTCATAGGACTGCATGAAGAATTTGTGTTTTTTTTCTCTAACATTCCATTGTTGAAAGTGCAGTGCATTTGACAAAATTTTTAAGACTGGCATCCCACAAAAGTTTTAACAGTACATCCTGAAAATTAAATAAAATGTGTCAATCACCACGATAAGGCACAACCCAATCCACAGAAAGCTTGCATTCATATTTAATATTCATTTACAATGAATTCAAAGTTTTCAGGTCTCCACATACAACCAAATGATTGGGTTTCCTTGATATGTGGTACAGATTACATAAACCCGTCTTCATGGTTTCAGTACTGTCAGCTTGGAGATCATACACATCAATGTATCCAAAACGTGTTTGTTCACATTCCTCTTAGGTTTCAAAAGCAAGTTTGCATTTAATATTGGGTAGATGGACATTAGTGTTTTGGTTTTTGTTACAAATTAAAGTTTATGCTCCAAAATATTTGTTTTTATTGAAAAAGTAGGCATTTTTAAATGACATTTGAATGAAAAAACAACACAAAATGTTGAAATTTAACTACTTATACTCTGAGCCATAATTTCTTGGACATAACAAACGACGCGCGCATTACTTGTTGCGTCTACGTGCAACACGATGGTGCGCCATTTTGGGGGGGGAAGCGAGCGTACATTCTAAACTGTCCAAGAAATTATGAGCCAAAGTATAGTTCTCCAGTTCTCCAGGTGTTGTAAATATACAACACAAAATTTAGTTACAAATTTTGATCTAAATGAGACAGGTTACCACTGATTGTTTAAATGACCATACCCTATTCCTGCATCAGAAACATAACTGAGATCTATCATATTTTTGACTACCAAGGGATTGCATTCCCTGGACTGGGCCATAATGCCATGTATGGGCTTCATAGCTCAACCTCTAGGACCTTTCTCTGAAACAGAATGTGGTGGTGGCAGTGTCATTGCCCCCAGGGGGGGCATGGGGCATGTGCCACCCCCCCCCCCCCCAAAAAAAAAAAAAAATCAATTTTTTTTTTAGTCTTGGTTCTGTTTCAAGTTTTTAATTTCACACTGAACAGTTGCATCTCGTGATCTATACTGAAAAATACAGCCTATATCTTAAGACAGCTTGAATGTATGCACACACATTACCATTTGTCCAACAAATTTAAGTACAAGTACAATCCTTTCCCATCCTGCATTCATCCTGTACACAGTAGTTCCCGTTCTTGACTTCCCAACCTTTACTTGGACAAGAGTTGACTCTGTCTGAACTGGTGTAAGATAATCTCAAAATTCCTCTCATCTGCAATGGAGACATTGACCAGTGGCTGCACAACTTCTCGCGTATCTTTTCGTAACGGTTCACAAGACCAACATGCATATCTGAAAAGATAACGCTTGAATTGATAAGTTTATCGCAATGAATCTTCGCTTAATTCATCCGTCTTTTCACCCCAGAGCCCGAGTTAAACAATATCCTTTAGGCGAGAAAAAAGACAACCTGTTTTACGGGCGAGCGGACCCTTCGAGTAGGGTCAGTCGGGCGGCAATTTTTTCTTTTTTTCCTTTTTTTTTCTGGAGTCTCCAAAATTGACTAAAATAGCCCCAAAATTTGAAAAATCAAAGAAAAAGAAAAACTTTTACAACAAATTTTCTTTTAAAAATTGATACATTTGGGCTAAAAACGACTGATCTTCTCCTCTTTTTTTTGTTTCATCAATTTTTTACAATCATTTTTTGTTACGAGTCACATTTGCATACCGATCATCTTGCTGTAGCCTGTTGGACACAGATATTTTGCATGCTTTATTTTTTAGCCCTGTCGTTGTTTTGGTTTAGAAGCAATTCTTCATAAGGTTAAAATTTAACAGTTAACAGTCACTGGCTTCCTGATTAACTGTGAAGGCCTTAATTCGTTTATTTTGTCGTTTGTTTTGGTTTAGAATCAATTTACTTGTAAGGTATGTTAACATAAGTAGCTTTCTTTGGCAACTTAGCAGATTTTTTCTTTGATATCCAATGCAATTTTTTTTTGTTCTATAAGTTGTAAATAAGTTCGCGTTGAAAAATTTTTTTGTGTGTATAGGTGAAGCTATACTAAAATGGAATATTTCAATTGATATTTTAGGCACTTGTCTGCCTACCTCACTGGATGGCGCCAACTGCAGGAAGCCAGATACATGTTTAATTGACGTTGCCGTGTATACGATATACCGTCTCCGGGTTTTGGTAAACTTATTACAACGTTTTTCACTGCAAGCAGTGGCTTAAAAAGTGGAACAGCCAATCTTGATCCCCAAACAATCACACAACAATGCCGCTCATTTTGTCCAAAACAAAATTTTATCCATACCAATTTTGCAGTTTTTTTGCTGCTGATTGGTGAGGGTCCCACAGTTGACTTCCCATCTACATGGACGGTAACCAAGGAAATTTGACATGGTCTGGATGACGCTGAGTGAAGTCAATGATTTTCACCAAGTTCGGATACGCTTGACCGAATCATCATATTGCTTTCTTTAGTAACCGAGATTCATTTTGTGTTGCACTAATCCCTCTGGATTCAGAAAGTCTTTCACGGCAGCTTTCTCCCCTGCGGTAGCTGAATAGCTAACACGCCCAAACCGTGCCTCTTCCAAATGTAGCATTCAATCACCAAATGAGTGCTGTGTACTTCGGGAATGGGAGCATGTTTTGATTTTATTGTCTTTGCCATAACTAGAACAGTTTTATATCTCGCATCCCGCTCTTGTTGTAAGCCTTAGTGTCAGACCATTTGCCCTTTCCTCTGCCTCACTTCTCTGAATCTTCTCATGCTCAAATTCTTGCTGAACTCTCAGCCTTTTCCTCAACTTTTGTGAGGAGGTGCAACCTCATCATCCCGTTTCTCGAGATTGGGGGTTCAATTTTCGACAGCATCTGGTTGTCGTGATAACTAGAAGTGTATATTATCAACATAATACTGCTCATGAATTGTTATTTCTTTGTCTAAAAGACTTGGTGTGTTGTATTAATTCTTGCGTTGTATTTGTATCATATGAAACAGAAATCCTGAATGAAATACAGTTCTGAATGAACTATCAGGCGCCCTAAAATAGTGCTTTTGCGTTTGCTTCAAACCCTGTATCTCACACACTGGTTCATTCGCTTGAATATTTTGACCCTGTCTTTTGAAGGCCCGCTTGAAAAGTCTTCCGCACTTTTGGTCAGATTTGATATGAGGATGTCGGCGGGTGAAGAATGCCTTGACGACTGCTACGTTAATTTTGTCTCTTTTCCACAATGAGCGAATTTCACTAAGATTCGAACCAAAAAAACTTTAATTAGAATCCCCCCTTCAGCCATTTGGAAATAACTTATAGAATAAAAATAAACACAATGTAATGCAAAATTTTTTAAATTGTTTTTGATTTCATATGGTGTGGTGGCCGCTATGGCCATGGTGAATTGGTTATGGTATTATCCCACGGTCAAAATCCTCAATTTTGAATTCTAACTATTAATATTGTGTGTTGATTTTTAGTGCTGTAGTATAATACAGCTCTATAACATTATCTTCATTATAAAAGAATAATTTTAAAAGCATACTATCAGCACAAATCCACACTACATGTTGAAATTATTTTCATTAAAAAATAAAAAAAATTAATACATTTTGTTTTATGAAAATAGTTTAATAGAGGCTAGATCTTTTGAACTACAAATCCCCACTTCATTGTTTCAGAACATTGTGCAAAATTGTTCCAATCAATCAATCGCTGCAAAAAGTCCCACCTTGGACTTACTGCCCTTACACATAAACAGAGGGATCCAAAGCACTGTACTTGCTTTAAACAAGAATTTCTTTGGTGACTAATGCCTTGCCACTGCTGTTTGAGTAGAGATAAGCTTTTCGCTTCGTATTCATAGGCCTGCTTACACACGTATCAATTTCTACCCCGATGTAAGTTAACGATTTTGAGATGGGCGCCTCTATTTTCCCATGCGCAATTAGATGACCCCCAGACTACCAGGCCAGTTTTATTGTTCTTTTTTCCCTTTTGTTTTTTGGAAGGAGGGGGAGGGAGCGAGAATGGTGAGGGGAAAAGAGGGGTGGACCGATGAAAAAGATAACTCAAAAGTGGTTGAGGGAGATTAAAGAAGTGGAGGAGGGGGGGTTATATTAAAAAGAGCGGGAGGGAGGGTGTGGAGATTGGGAGAGAAACTATAGGTAGTGCGGATATGGAGGGGGGTGTAGGGGAGTAGTGGGTCTGGAAAAGGGGCAGATAATCCACCCTTTTTTTTATTTTTTTCTCGCACTGTTTTTTGTCCCTGCCTTTTTGCACGCAACACGTGACGATGAAGCTCTGATGTAGTCATCGAGATAGTGATTGAGTCGCCGTTGTCAGTTTTACCTTTCTTAAGGTGACACCCAAAAATTTGCTACCGTACAAAAAAAAGGTACAGATGATTGCGCAACCCAGGGCAAGCAACGATCCACCCAGTAAATCGCCCTTGAAACTGAAAACCCAACAAATTTCCGAGTCCTAGCGGGCCATACCAGTTACCGGAATGCATGATTTTATGTCTAGTTTTTGCTAAAAAACTGGGGCAGGCGAGCCGATATCCTTTTAATGCAATCACAAAGCTTGAAAACTTTACCCGGAACAAGTTTCATCCTATGAATCATTGATTGACGCACCTTCTGGAAATGACAGATGATGCATGAGCCTTAATTCTCCGGCTATTCTTGATGGGAATAGACCCAAGGGAACTACATTGAGATTAGCAAGTGGTTTTTGGTAGAATGTTATTCGCCCAAGTAAGGCGCTCCTTTGTAATTTTGCTTTGACAATTGTCCTGGCTGCTTCCTGCCGACGGTAAACAATGTGATTCCCTACAAACCCTTTGCCGCGACACCAATGACGGAAAACCAGGAAAACCCATTTAATAAAGTAAAATGTTCCAGCCTACTCAGATAACTTTTCAAATGGTTCTTTTAACACAGTTAAACTTGATTGATGTTTGGTGCTAATTCCTTTAGCACTTCTATTGGACAAAGGTGACAGTTTCTTGTGCCCTTCCTTGGGTCGCGTGAACTTTAATAGCGGCGTGGCCGAATTTGCAGCACTGTCACCATCCGATGTTGAAATGGGCAATTTTGCCTTTTACATTGCCCTGTACCATTGAAGGCCCAACAAATACCGAGGCAATGTCCGCCCCCCTCAATTGACTGATTGTCGGCTTGACTATTTCTTCTTATTCCCTTTTAAAGCGAAATTCAGTGGATGCGGGGCATTTCCAAGTGCGTTAAAAGAGTGCCCAAATCTGTAGGAATGCAATCTTTATCGTCGAAATCAAGTGAAGGCTCACTGTCGCAAAAGCTATGCAGTGTTTGTGGGCCTGATTACATGTTTATTGATCGACTCACCATTTTCTTCTGATCCGCTTCTGTACCTCCATTACCTTTACATTACCTATTGCAAGTCATCGGCGTCTTTTGCTTTCTTTCTCAACTCTTCCCTCGTCAGCTCTAGCCCCTCGTTAGGTTCCATCGAGAGCTCAACATAATCCTAGCAAATCAGAAAATTTGAATTGTGATATGTATACCAGTCCTGCGTCCATCATTATCTGAGTGTGTGGGTCCCATGTTTGTTGTTTGCCTTCCTAGATATTCCAGTATAGACATATCTGGTCTGCCTCAGCCAAGCTCCAAACGGTGAGCCCCACTTTTGGGGCTTTCTGATTTTAACCCTTTAATCACCTCCATCAATTCTGCACGTCACATCCACAACCTTATCTTCTAAAGCGGATTGTAGTTGGGAGAATCACAAGCTGGCATCGAGTCGTTATCTGCACATTTCAGAAAAATCACAGCGTCAGCTGAAACTTGTGCATCTGCGTCTTGATCACCTCCTTCCATTCCTAAATCAAGCAGCCAATAGGTGGAGCTGTATAAAGGGTAGGTTTGGCAGTCTCTTCATTCCCATTAACAAGGTCACGCAATGAAGGCGTCCTCAAAAGGCTTCCACTTTGTGTCTGTTTTGCCATATGGTTTTGTCTCTCTCACAAGGATGTCAATGGTTCTTGGGGAAGAAGACTTTTCAAAAATTTCTGTGGCATTCCTCATCATTTGGTTCAACACTCCACACCTCTCACCTGTCGGATTCTTCATTTAGAATTCAGCATGGTGCTGCTGTAGTGTTCTTCACAATCCCTGAAGTTATCTGCCAAAAATATACATTAAAATGTTTAATATAAATTTTTCCGCCAGCTATACTTTGGTCAATATGAAATTAGGCTTATTTACTACAACCCCAAAAGGTTAATTCCCCCTTTCAAGAGCTACTTTCTGTGTGCCGGTATCTTGTTTTGTAAATGGAAGCATGCATCTCATGAGCTACCAATCCATCATTCCCGATACATCTGTTGTAATTTCCTAGGCAACTTGCCCATTGTGAGATACTAATATTTACATCCGCTATTGTTATTAACCCCCAATTTGTACTGACCAAGATAGTGTGTTCAGTTTCCATAACCGCGATACATCAAGTAGTTCCTTCCGGGCTTCTTTTGAGGCTTGTAAATACCATAAATACTACATACATTGTATATTTATATTACGAGCCAACTCCGTACAAAAAAATAATTGAAAGTTCATTTCATGAATTAAGACATCAACGGATTATTCAACCAACGGACCTTTAGTGATTTCTATGGAAATCAGCCCATTGGTCATTAACCCTGACCCCCACAGCATGTGAAAATAAAAATATCAGGAGAGAAAAACAACCAAAAATGTTGGGCCCAGCAGGGGCTGGTGATGGAACCCAGTCTGGCAGCCCAGCCTGGCACTCCGCAAAATTAGTTTTCCATGCCCATGGCCTTCCAGGTTTTTAAATGCTTCTAAAAAAATCAGAGGGGGATAACAAGCATTAACAAACTGGCTGTGTTAACCATTTCTGACCCTAGTATAGACCCTATGCAATAAACTTCTACCTGCCCCAGACAGAAATACCAAGAATATAAAAGATCACCTGTTCGAATCAAGTCACGCTTCAAAGTTTATCCAGGTGCATGTTTTTTTTTTATTATTGGACTGTGGATCTTATGCCCCACAACATGGCTGGCTATTGCATAGGGTCTATACATGCATGTTGGGCTGTTGATTCAAAACACGCTACACACCCGAGTTTTCAATGCTCAATTCTATAGATGAGTGACATGTTACGTTATGCCCGGCAGTGGTTATTCGCTGGCGTAGTGTACATTAGAATAAGGCTGTTGCTAGCTAGGCCAACTGGCTCACACTAATTTTGTCTTGAACCACTTATTCCAATGATCACAACCAGGGATGATGGTGGACCCTCAAAAAATTAAAATAAAATTGGCTGGACCAGTCCAGCGGATCAGCGCCTCGTTGGGGATCAAAATAGCATAGAAAAGGACTAAAAAGGCAAGATATTTGGACTGAAAATAAAAATCCATATACTTTGGCCAAAAAGTAGATAACATCCTATTTTTGAGTCCATAAAAAATAGGAAATGCTACTTTTTTAGTCCATAAAAAAAAATCAGAATTCCCAATAGAGTACAGAAGTGATGACGTCACAAAAAAAACCCTTTTTTTCTGCATTTCAGCTTGCATCCAAAGAACATCTTGGTAAAGCTTATGAAAAAATGAACAAAATGCACAAAAAATGCAATTAGCAATTGAAGTAAACTTATTAGGCCAAGTAAAAAGATGCATGTATTTTTTTTTTAATTCCTTATTTAGGACCATTTTTAGCTACATTGAAAAACAGCAATTTCAAGAGAACAAAAGGCTATATGGTGAGAAGTAGCAGAGTGATTCCTAATACACTAAAACATGGGTATTGCAACCAAAATCAATCTGAGTTATGGTCAAAATGATTTTCTTGGACAATTGGGTGGCCATTTTGGGGTTTTTTTTTCAGGGCAGTCTGGTTTTGAAGCTGACACCTAAATATGAACCAAAATAATTTACTGGAACATTGCTCGCCATGTTTTGCAGGGTAATATATTGAGCACTACAAAAAGTCCCAAAGTCTCGAGTGTCAAATTGTCCATTCCAAGAAATTGCTCCAATTTCAGTTTCAGATTTTATCTTTCCAGGCTTCTGCAGCCAGTCTCTTTGTCAATACTATAATATTTCTTTGATGCTGATAGAGGCACATGGCACAAAATACATTTCCTAATTGAAATACCCTTGTGTCTTCGGTGCTTGGCAACTTCGCATTTTCTTCACAAGATTTCATATTCTGCTGGAGCGTTCAGCCGTTTGTCCCTTCAGGTATTAAATCTGTTCTGTTGAGACAAAACATCTCCTTCCATTCCTTGTGTCATCTCTCACTTTATAGGCATGTTCACACGGTCACAAACTCCCTCAAGGTTGACAACTCCCGAGGGGACTTAAAACTCCAATTATTTTCACCTCTAAAATACGTCCAACGATGGCAAAACTCTGCCACATGCCCGACCATTCTCCTCCTCTTCTCATATCGGAGTGAAGACCGGAAGGTCACCATACAGGAAGCCGTGCACTTTCGCGCGTAATATAATCAAACACATGAGTTGTCAAAAAGATGACCTTTCAATGTCACCTCCGCTCACTATCCCCGAGCTGTCCACACGCACTGACCACTGCCAAACACCCAGAGTTAAGGGGTTGAGTTTGGCGGAACGTTCACGGGGGGGGGCCCTATTTTTTTAGTGGGGGATTAAACCCCACTAGACCCTCGAGACCCTCGATAAACAAAACTCAACTCCAAGTTTAAATAAACCCCCGAATACTCCACATGGCCAAAAACCCCGATCGACACTCCAGAGTTTTTGAAACTCCAGAGTTTCCTCTTCCGTGTTGGACCACGACTATGTGGTTAAATGGGCAACAGCTGAGCCCAATATCCAAATTCATTTCACCATGCTTATTTCTTTTGGATACATATTTATTGCTGAGGTACGTCACTCTGTATATCCATTTCCTCTTCAATGATCTGCAAAGCAGTGCACTCTGGAACAGAGAAACATCATTCAAGCACATGCAATCTCAAGTGCTTACTTGTCCAGCTTGCCCATTCTTTCTGTGTTTCAACAGTGATTTGAACCATGGGCTTTAGCTGGCTGTATTGGATCTCCATTTGGATTCTAAAAATGGACTGGTATTATTGTTTAGTACTGGAGATGCAGTCCTTACTGAACTTTTGTATTTTATTGTATGCACGTAGGACTTGCAGTGAAATAACAGCTTGAAAATCATTCTGATCCCCCCATAACACCAAGCCAAAGGATGTTCCTTTAAAAGACTCTCAGAAGAAAACAAACCTATTTTTTTATTTTATTAGTGCTATTCCACTTTTTGATCAATTAAATTAAATGCATACAAAAAATCAAAGCAACCAAAGTCAACATACTGTCTCATGTCTTTCTTGTTAAATACAGTTCAGCATTTTTTTTTTAAATTTCCTCTGTGACTGGGGGGGGGGGCATCTGCAATGTTTTGGTGGCATTAAATTGTCAGGGCAATTTCAGACATTTTATACTGCAAACTGAAAATCATGATTTTGCTTTCCCCTTCCTGCAGTACACCAATGTCATCGGTGCCATAAAATTTAGTTGGGTTGGTAAAATGCTTCCCAACCAATTCTGTTAGGATGCCTAACCTTGAGAAGTGGGGGTAGCAACAGCATTAGCCCACAAAGAATCATCACCTATTATTCAAACTGCGACCCAGCGCAAAATCAAGGGGGCGTAATAAGCTCAAACAGGACACGCAACATATGGGATAAAATGGGCATCTCCCGTTTATAAGCACCTAACATATTGCAGATAACTAGGCTCGATGAGAAAATGACAACCTTTACGGACTGGCCATACTATCACAAAAATTCCATAAATTGATGACTCTCCAAGCTTAGCCCGCCCACGACGATACACTGCGTACCTTGACTGTAAGCCTCGTCCATATAATTCCATAGCTCTGTATGGATTAACCTGCTATACATACACATCATTCGTTGGAGTATTACTGGTATAAGCTTATTATTCTTCTTTCTGCTATGTATAGACCCATCACAAGTTATTACGGTCTAGCCTAATATGTGACTTCAAATACATGCCTTACACACCTAGTCACACCCAGACTGTTGTGTTTACCACAGCAATTAAAACCAAATTCCCCTGAGAATACGATGCCCTTAATACGCAATTTACCACTCTCAGGGGGTTTTGACATCGTTTGACGTCAAATTTCTAATTTCTGTAAGTTTTGAGCTTAGCTATCTGCCAAAGTGAGCAAAGCAAACCCGCCAACAGATTTATATTGGTTACATGGTCCGCTGATTTACGACATGACTGAGCTAGGCTGCGATAATATGAGCAATAAAAAGTTGATTCCGATGAGTGATAAATAACGCGGTCCCGACGTATACAGATGAGGTTCCCGGTGGGGAAAACTGTGGGATGATAATTAAAGACC
>JAMKCH010007093.1:0-32717 GCA_023653785.1 Ophioderma brevispina
GCAAACCCTTTATTCTATTCTATACCAAAAACAGCTTGATTAATACGAAGCATCGCGCATTATTGCCAGAAATAGGGGCAGTAAACTGAAAATCAGAATGCTACATTTTCAATAATGGGCAGCAGAGCTAATAGAATAAGCTATTTATACTGCTTGAGCCGAATTTTAAAAGCACAAGCCCTCAGGTGCTCACGCATTGACCGCCGGAAAGCGCTTTGTTTCTTGCCCGCCCGGGGGGGGGGGGGGGTTGTCAGGGTTTGTTGGGTACCCATGCTCGTTGCAGGTGTTCTGAAAGTGACACCTAACGGGACCAATTTTCAGTGAAAATATAACCTAACGGGACCAATGCAGTGAAATTATACCCTTGCGGGACGTTCTAATACGTGAATAAAAGTATACCTTAAATATCAAGATACAAGAAAAATGACACAGTGTGCTATTGCAAGAACAATCTCACCATTTGGGTTTATTTTTGAATATGTTTAGGTTAATTGTTCCTATTTGGATCACGAGAAGATATCAATAGCTTCCCATAAAAGCATTGCTTCCAATGGGATTTTTGTACAGGTAGTCATGTGAATCGTTAGGATGAAACTCCTTAAAAGGCAAGTGTGATCAGTAAACTGTTAATTAGCCACGTTTCATCTAACGATTACATCAGTACTGTACAGAAAAACCGCCATTGGAAGCAATGCATTATGGGATGCTACTGATATCTTCTCTTATTTGTATCATTGACCAGTCACAATCACAATGATTGATACCCCTACGGGACTAGAACTTGATTTATGTGGGAATGTGATACCCCTAGCGGTAGTCCCGCATTGCACCCCCCCCCCCCCCCCCCCCCCCCCCTCCTGATAGTCCATATTGTTTTACACAGGAACGAGCATGGGTACCCGACCAAAACCCAAGAACCCCCCCCCCACCCCCCGGGCTTGCCTCCGGCGGCAAGAAAAATAGCACATCGTCTGGGCATCGTCTATACCAAATATTGTGGCTTCAAACTTTCAAAGAAATACAAATCACACAATAATTCTTTGTGATGTCCTTTTAATAGAAGGTGACACAATATGAGCAGGTCAACCTGTGACCGAGGTCTTATGGTCCACCGATATGGATCGCAGTGGGATCGCTACATCTATAGTCGCTTCCTACATCGTATATATAATACCAAAGGCCACTACACGTCATGGTTAATGGTACCAGAGATAGGTCAGCTCATTTGCAACTTTTGAGGGGAAAACGGTCAATTTCAAAGATTTGTGATAAAAATTCCATCCAGATGTTGTGAAATTTACAATCCTGTGGGTAATTAGATGAATGCCAACTTTTCTTCACGATTTTTTCACGACACCTGTACCTTCCTAATATTAATTTAAAACCGAGGGCCTAAGCTAATTGAATGGACAGTGGAGACTTTTTAATTTCATAGTCGTTCTTTTTCATTAAACGCTACAGGTATATCACCTTCAACGAGAGGTACAAGGCGGTCCAGATCATTTTTACAAGAAACATGAAGGGGGGGGGGGACTACTTGATTACTACGAGGTTTAGTGTATGTGTTAACAAAACTGTAGCAGAATCTAAAGAGAATATTTATCCAGAATCTGTTTTAGAGAAACCATTTCACCAGGTGACTGATCTTTCAACTTTCAAAAAAAAGTAAACATGTTCTAATAAAGCAAAACATCGTTCCCTAAGAGTAATACTAAAAACTGAGACAAGAAAAGTCTGAGTATGTTCTGTTAGCAATAGGTATAATGTAACATATTAACAATCTAGGTGGATAAAATCCTGTTAAAAAAAACCACTAAATTAAAAAGAGTTTAGCTCTATGAATAAACATTTTCTGCAAATTAACAATTGAAATGTCACATTATGAGAAGTGTTATACTCCCTGTTTCCTCCAGCAGGGTTCTTCCAGGCCCAGGACCAATCTCTGTTCCTCCAGCCAGGGTTCTTCCATGGACTTAAATCCCTGTTTCCTCCAGCCAGTTCTTCCAGGACTAATCATCATTACGCTACATTTGGAGGAAATCCCGGAGGAAATAAACTCCTTAAAATCCATTCATACTTTGCTGCAACCGTGCGTTTGCGGCACCGGGGCGTTGCGTTGGCCGATATACGATTATTCCTTCCTGTCACAATTCAATGCAAATCCAGTTAGTACTGCAATGCCGTAAATTTGCCGTAATAAGACCGCAGTTCGGCAACGAAAACCCATCACAACACAGATGCAATGAAACAAAAAAGCTCATACAAAACAGTTGAACACAGCAACAGCTTAACAGATTGATTTACTTTAGCTTGTCTGACTTTTTCACTTATTTTGGTTATTTGTTTGGTTAAAGGCCTCATTCAGATTTCCCTAGGACGGCGGCCCTCATCTTCAAACACATCTGGTTTTTGTTTTCATCTAAAAATCCTTATCCATATAATGAGTTTACATCAAATGTTTACAAACCAGTTTAGCGCCTGGGTCAACTACTGTTAGAGGTGCGAAGAATATGCCCACAGTTCATCATTCAATAGCCTCCTCACACCTGATTGAGCGCGAATTTAAAAGCACATGCCCCTGCAGGTGCCATAGCATACTGCGGGCAGTGCTTGTTCGTTGCCCGGCTTGACGTCACATGTCAACTATACTAACCACTGTGTGAAATAGTAAGAAGCTCAAAATCAATGTCCTTTATGTAGAAAATCACAACTTTGTTTTACAAATTCTTCCGGATCCGGATTTTTTGTTTAACACACAGTGATCATCTGGCACATTTGTGACGAAAAATGGTTTGTATTTAAGGCTCAAACTACCTCTCACCACTTTATACAGTATTTTAATGGAAAAGTGGCAACTTATCATGTTTTCGTTCACATTTAAACACTCCTCACAGAGGAAATACAACAATATCCCACCCAAAATTCAAGCTAAAATCACCAAATAGCCAAATTTTGACATGGGTTGACCAGAATTTGGTGACCAGATTTTTTTTTAGGTTACCCGCCAAACCAAGATGCTCCAGCGTCTCAAAATCTATTAGACCCTCCCCCCGGGCAAATCGATGCGAATTGATGAGTCGCGCAGCTAAATGTGCTCAAATTTAACGGTCCAAATGCCACTATTGAGAAAACATACCAGTCCCCTACCACGTTCAATCATGAAATTTCCATCAATTTCTTTCTTAATATAACTTGTGCATTTTCAGACATTTTAAAGCGTTTTTTTTCCAGATGCCATGCAAGAGAGTAGTCACCCAATTTTTTTGGTTAGTGGTGTATAACCTAGGCTATACCTCTTGTAACATTGTGATTCTGAGAGAAGATTTTGATGCAGCTCCTCCTCTATTAGTCTATCGATAGTCCCGTGGTGTCTCGTTTACCACCGAGAAGGTATATTCAGTGATCCCAAATATTTCCAGGTGCTCTCAAATGTTCACCATTTGATTATTTAAAACATCAGTGTGTAGTTATTAATTCTTTAAATTATCCCATTGCCACAGAGGATTTATGCTGAAAACTGTTTCATTAGAAATTAACGATTTTGGTAAATATTTTACACTCGTCATAAAACACAGTTAATCAGCATAACTTTAAATTTTCAAATTGTCAAATGAGCTATTTTTGTGGATTCCTTGTATTAACAGGTTGCTGAATCGATCACTGAATAGCTTTCCACACATTGAAATGTTTTACAACGTTATTTTGTATCTTATTGTCTAGAAATAAATTTTCGAAAGCAGACGATTGGTGCTTTTCAACATCCCTTTTTGTCTGATTTTCTATTCGTGTGTCTCCTCTGTCCCAGCGCTAACAGCTACTACAGCTCCCGAAATCTATATAAAGTAAGCATCAAATTTGGTTTCAAAGCTCATAAAATATAAGACATTTCTTGCCCCTACCTGAAACACTTTTTACCACTAAAACCTCAATTTTTTTATCCGATTTTTGTTGCAAGCGATGTCTCATGAACTAATTTTACATCATATGTGAACTTTGGTTTTCCCCAAAACACAACATTTTAATCGCACTAACAATGTTGACTCTCTTGCAAAATTAAAATAGCTGCCTTGTCGTTTATCCCATGCTCTTGAATTAAGATTGCCTACAATTTTATTTCACTTTACTCACTATGAGTTACAATATCCTAATCCACCAAGGACACAGTTCAGTGGGTTGTTACTTGTACGTACATTGACATGAACTGAACTTGTGTGATCTTGGGTATCATATATCATATCCAAAAAACCCGGGGTGTATTTTCTATATAACACTGGTGAATGGAAGGTACTCAACTGTGCCAAGGGAATTGAGATTTTACCTAGCACATAGTGACTTGCATAACCGTAAAGTCACTTTATTGACTCGGGAAGAAAATTACAAACATGTAAAATACGCTGCAGACATACGAAAAGATTGTAGGAATATTTATACTTAGGTGGCCAACATTTTCTTTGGACGTGGGCGCTTCGTATTTGGGGTCATAATGTTTGACAAATTACTGGAAATAGGGGAGTTCATAAAATTTGTGACGACAAAAATGTAGGGAGTCACAAGATGACTACACATACACCGTCACATTTGTTGTTTGTTTTGGTTTTTCCTGTCGAAAGTACAGTGTAATACACTTAACTTAAAATGTACACTCAGCATGATTTTTTTTTTTTTTTTCAGTGAAATACTCGACTCAATGCAGTGAGTACTTAGTTTAGCACGCTCAACTATGTGATACCTATGTGGGAAAAAAAAAAAACACAGCATAAACTAACTCAAAAAACTCTAAAATCCACTCAACTTTAAATGCAACTCTAACTCTAAAAGCAACCCGAACTCTACAACTCTTAACTCGATTTTCATTACCAAAACACATTAGGCCTACTCGTGATTTTGCACGAAATTTTTTGTAATGTGATTTTGCACGAATAATGTGATTTAGCACGAGTAATGTGGATTTTGCACGAGTAATGTGATTTTGCACGAGTAATTTTATGCCTGATGTCCGATTGTGTATTCTACTATACTCTCGGACCTATAAATTAATCATCGCTCCTATACCAATCACGGTTTGTTAGCTGAATTGACAAGGCGCGAGTGCTTAGTAATACCGTAACCAGGGGGTGGACATTGTCAACCTAACAGCAACAGCGAATCAAAACGGCATCAACTTCCGGGTGCTAGTCTTTTTCAAAGACTTACCGTAGGAGGGCGCTCTTAACGCATATCGAACGGTTACACACAGACTTGACTGAAGACTAGGCCTGGTCACGAATATTTTAATCTTAAATGGACCGTTATTGGAAATTACAACTGTTTTGCAGCGAGGTTAATACACTAACTCGCGGATTTTGACATAATAATTTTTCCCTAAATATCATGAGATTACTAAGACTTTGAACGAAGGTTTAAGAGTTGATTTTGTAATGTCACCGAGGGACTCAGGCGCCATTAGTAAATGCCCACCGTACGTAACAGTTACCCAATTACCGTTTGGGAAATACCCCCAATGCCAAATCGAGCAGGTGTGTCCTCCCCCTTGACCGTAACGGAGGTTTCCGGTTCGAATCCAGGCCGCGAAGAAGCCTAGTTTGGCAACACTTGTGTGCGCTCTTTTTTTTTTTTTTTTTTTCTTTTTTTTTGGATAGCTTCAGCCTAGAGGAAAAAATAATAAAAATCATAACCATAATACCATAGCTCTGTTATTTCCATTTCTCAAAAATCCCACCAGCCTAGGTAGACCCCTGTGGTTCTTTACTCAGTCGTTTTCTGTCAAAAGTGAACCATGTCATATTACTGATAACAGAGTAACTTTCATAGGAAAAGTTCTCGGTCACATTGAAATATGCATAATCTTTCCTAGATCTACATATGGTTCCTGATGGGGGCCAAAAGATTCCTGACCAGGGGCAATCGTAATGCCTGATTATATACAAACCCCCTATCATTCACAAATACCTCATTGTTGATTCGGAAGGCACCCTTCATATTCCATATATGTGATCTTGTGGCAGTTTCTCACCCAGAGAAACTACAACTTTGTCATCGTCTTGCCTTTGGAAATCTATTATGTCCACAGACGGCTTACTACCATCCTCAAAGTCATCACTTACAGTATACACAACTCTATAACACTATCGTGGGACAAACAAGCGGGAGGTCTTCTGATCGGGGGACACCAACTAGCCGTACTCCTAATTCTTCACCAAACACTATTTTTCCACGTGTTTGTTTCTGGATGGTGCGACAGCAATACATGTCTGGAGGAATTTTCCTCTGAATCTATATCCACAACACCGTATGCTAAGATCACGCCTCTGAATGCTACAGCTGATATATATCCATATACTTCTGGCAATGCTGTCACCTTCTCCCAGACTTTCTTCTTCATGTCAAAGCGCTCTACTTTTGCCATCGTGTTAGGTGATGGATAGTTACCGGGGTGGTTGGCTCCACCAATGGCGTAGAGGAAGTTGTCTAAGTAGACCAAAGGAAAACTGCAGCGAGGTTTCCTCATTGGTGGCAGCTGTATCCACTTGTTCTCATCAGCGTCATAATGGTAGCAACTTGCCAAGCAACGAGTAAACTTTTCGCTTGATCCTCTCCCTGGCCTAAATATTCGCTGCACTTTTTATCAGAAACAATGTGCCATCTGCCACGACTATGGAGTGACAGCCAACAGATTCAGGGACAGGTGTAAATCCATTTAAAGGGCACCACACGAAACGAATTTCGGGTTTAATATACGGAGTGAGACATTTGCCATTTCATGACGAAATATAGCGCCTCCTTCCATGTAGATGGGAGCCTGTGAAAATCATTGGAGCAAAATAATATAAAATGACGTTCAGTTTGCACAATGTTTAATTCAAAGGGCTTGAAAACTTGATATTTTATGACAAACATAAAACCCATTGCGCGTGGTTTTCTTCATTATCCAAAATGATTCATTTTCCTCACTTTGCAATTGTGCATGTATGTTGCAGTACATTAAAATAATATGTCATCATTGGCTTTTCTCAAATACTTGATATATTTAATATTTAAACAGAATCTCAAACTAGTTAATTTTTGGTAATCTTTGATTGTCCAATTTGAAAGGTGCACCGGACACAGAAAATTTCACCCGTCCAATCCACTTATAAAATGAAACGCCTGAATTTTGAACCAATTAAGGCTTTCCATTGAAAACATCCTTAGCCAGGCGCGTATCTATCCCTTGGTTTTCCGAGGTACGGCGGTCCGGAAAGTGTGTATTCTGTGTCACATCTTCGAAAGATATTATCTAAATTAGTACTGAGCGAGAGATTAACGTTCTAGACGGCATCGGATTACATGCAATGAAACTAAATCTCATATCGCCGGAAAACGAAGGGGTTCTATGGAGATTTTTTGCATCAGAGGGTCCGTTACTATGTTTGTTTTTGGATATGGTATCGTAATAGGGTCTGAACCTATATAACCTAGCGAGAAGATTGACGTTATGTCGGTACTTTTTCGGGGTGCTCGCAAATCCGAAAATTTCACACTCATCGGCCATGGCCGTATCCCTTTTTTCCACAATGCCTTTCGGTAGTATTCCCGTCTTGAAATTTTTCAAACGCTGCGCCAACTTTTTTTTTCATTTTAGAAACATTATATACGTACTTACGGACCGCCGTGTTCCGGGGGTCAAGTTCCCAGTAGGTTTGACAATGTCCCGATCACAGAAAAATAGCAGTCGCAGGGCAAAGAGTCTTTAAAGGGCTAATTTAACATGAATATCCTTTCCAATTTCTCCCTCAAAAGAATTTTCAGTGGGCACTGTGCCCCAAACATTCTTTGGAGTAAAAAATTGTGTATTGTATATTTTGTATTAAAAAAAAATAGAGTAAAGTTTTATGCAAAATTCAATAAAAATTTTTTATAAACTAAATATCTTTTCACTTTTAAGACATTTGTAGCCAAATACCAGGTAAGAAATCTATTTAAGAGTGCAATCTGCATGAAATAACATTTTGATGCAATACGATATGGTGTACATTTAATCAATTCAGATACATTTCAATATTTGTATTTTGTCAATAATAAATTTGACCATTGAAGCGCTAGAGTGAAACTGAAAGTTTGCAAACCTGTCCCCCCCCCCCGGCCAGGCCAATTTTTGGCGTTAATACAAGACCTAGTACTTTTAAAATGAACAGTTACAAAAAAAACTCAGATATTATCAGACAGAACATTTTAAACTATAATACTGATGCATTTTGCATAGGCCATACGACGATTATACACTATTGTAATCTTGTATTAAAAAGCAGTGGGCTGCGAGATTTCAATTTAAGAACATATTAAATCCCGATTTTTTTAAACAACGTATATATGCGTGTCTTTTAACATCATACCTTGTTCCATGCCAGGATCGAGCCAACGTGATTTTATCGCAGGTAGTTGTGATTTTGCTATCCAGATAAAAGGCCGTATATTTTAGCGAGGTTGCGAAAACCCACAACGTCTAATAGAGCAGGAGCTGAATATCAAAGGGGCCTATTTACTGAAATTCGTTTACCTCCCACTACAGAAAAGGTTTGACACCTTTGGTAGTTTAGTATGGACCCTCTACTCAATGCTATGTAGGTAGTACTCTCAAATTGTGGTATCAACTTTTTCAATAGGGGCCAATTGTACGTTTATCACAGGGGTCAAATTTTAAAATGGGCCCCCCCAATCCTGGGTTGTGAAAGTTGGGGTCTGGCCATATTGTCCATCTCATCAATAAGGATGCCAAAATGTATAGTTGTACATTGGCCATTGGTTTTGGAGTTATAGGGTAAATGACTAAACTGGTAAAAAGGTACAATCTCAATTTCACAGGGGTCCAACATTAACAGTTAATCTGATTAATTTTACATACTTGCAAATTCTTGCCTGAGGTAAGAGGACTCCCAAAAAGGATAGTTTTTTGATTATGGTTAAATGTTTACTTACGGAGATAAGGGTCAAAGAAGGTCAACGCCAATCATACCTTGTTCGATTGCCAGGATCGAGCACGTGATTTTATCGCATGTATTTGAATTTTTGCTATCTCATAAGGCCGTATATTTCTAATTTTTACGAGGTTTTGCGAAAACCCACAACGTCTAATAGAGCTGGAGCTGATATCATAGGGCCTATGACCTATTTTGTCGGGCCTAACATGATACTAACATTCAGAGGTTACAAACTATTTCCTTATTTTGACGCATTAAGCTAGATTAACAACTTCTTTCATTTTTCAACAAAACTGAGAGCAACTCTTGAATTTTGACCCTGTACAAATAGAAATTGACCTTTTTTTACCATTTTTTAACCCTAACCCCAAACCATGGTCATAGATGGTACAAACTATACATTTTGGGAATCCTTATGGACTAGAGGACAATATGGCATACATTTCAACAGTGAATTGGGGAGCTTTTGAAAGTCTGACCCCTGTGTAAATTAGTTGGCCCCTATTGAAAAAGTGACCCACAATTTGAGAGTACTACCTACCTGCGTTGATATAAGTGGTCCATACGAACTACCAAAGGTGTCAAACCTTTTCTGTAGTGAGGTTAAACGAATGATGTTTTACCTGGGTCCGGGCTCCTCCTCTATAACGCGAACGTCAAGATTCGATCGCCTGTCTATTCAAACCACTCTTCTGTGACAAAACAGAGCGTTCGAATACACGCATTTTCCTACTCGCGTGGTAGCCTATACGAACGCTACACCATGTCTACCCGCGCGTGTACTACGACACAGTACACTCTGGGCTAGTTGCGGTGCAGTAGCTCCAAAATAGTGCTACTAAAGTACACAGTTTATTACGTATACAGTGATGTGTGTACTGTACCGTATCAGTATCTACCCTAATTGCTGCCCTGTATTACCTACCTAGTTGAGAGAAGGTGGGCATTGTGTAGACATATCGGATTAGACATGCAGCTACCACTTAGCTACCTCACAGTTACCACGACGCATTTTGATAGAGGTCTAAATGAGGGCGCTATACACTTGGTCTTTGTTTAGCATGGTTGATCATTTTTTTTTTCTAAGGAAATCGTCCAAGAAATTCGTATCGGGCGTCGTCAAAAAACCATATACCCTCACGTTTTATTAAAAATGCAATATATGTCCAAATATAGATAGCTAAAACAAATTGGTCATTAGACACGCGCGCATGCTGAGAGCCGGTGTAACCCGTAGCTACAACACAGAACTGTTGTACACTATCCGCTATGTGGCAAAAATACCGGAATCCTGGCCGGCTGATGTACGTCCTATGGTTAGGTGATGTTTTTTGCAAGATTTTCGCCATGGATTTTTTTTCTGATTTTTACAGGACTATAGCTCCGCCCAACCCCTATTTACCGTCCTGCAAAGTCTGTCGCCACTTCTTAAATTTTCACAAATAACGAGATCAATTTGCATAGGGTCAAAGGAGATGTGTATGGATACTTAGAAATATCCTCCATGTGCATGCTTTCAGCGTGGCATGGTTAAAACTTACTGTGATTGCTACTTCTAGTTTTTTCAAACACACTCTGGTTTCTCCAATGAGAAGACAATCTACTTGACCCCTTTTTTTCCTGATGTCTGAAGCTGTAGTACGCTGTCAACTAGACCTGACACACTCGTTGTTTTGTCAAGGGATTTCCCGGACCAATTTAAAACTTGTTGTAACTCCCGCTGGCCAAATCCCCAGACAACCTTCCAATATTGATGTGCATTGGTTGTCTGTTCTTCCAGTCATATTTTAAACAACTCAGCGATCACCATCTCAAGAACCTGCAACAGGGAGGAGGTGGTTTATATATATATAATTATATATTAATATATATATATATTATATAGATTATATATATAGATATATATCTCTAAATGCAAACGAGTGAATTCATCTTGGAGTGGACTAAGGGCCCTCTCAAAAAAGAGTGAAATTTCAACTTAAAAAGAAAACTTTTGGGTCAATTTGATCTTGATAATTGACAAAATGATATTAATTTAATCATGTGTGAAATTTATCAAGATTAAGTAAATTGGACCAAAAAGTATCTTTGAAAGATGTGAAATTTAACTCGAACGTTAGAGTGAGGCACCTGTAGTCACTCCAAAAGAGTGAAATTCACTCTTTTGCATTAGAGAGTATATATCTATATATAGAATCTATATATAGAGATATATACTATAGTCTATATAGTATATATAGATCTATATATATATATATATATATTTATTTATATATATAGAATCATAGGTGCTAAAGGGTACGCACATACCGCATTGAAGTATTTTTTAAATGGCCGTTAGGCCTATAAAGAAGAACAAGTCACTTGGAAAAGAAAGAAAGACCAGAGTAGAGGAAAGCATCAAAAGAGCCCTCGCGGGATCGAACCAGGGTCACCTGCGGAAATGGCAGAGGTGATAACCATCTACACCCCGAGTCCCACACGGCTGAGGATACTACTTTTGAGGGTATATAAGCTATATAGCTGTAAAGGCTAGAGAGCTATATATAGCTATATATATAGCAAATGCGGTATTGTGCGTACCCTTTAGCACCTATGATATATATAAACTTACCGCATCGGCCGCCACCCTTGACTCGCTCTCTCCTCTCTCTTCTCTCTCTCTATATATATATATATGATATATTATTATAATATTATATATATATATATATATATATATATTAAATATATAAAGGGTAACAAGAGGTACGGAAAGAGGATTTTAAACTCCTTTGAATCGGTTCGGTCCTTGATGTTAAAGCAGCATTAATAAGAGCCAAGAACAGCCCCCACAATTGATTGAAGAGAGTATTTTATTAAAAGCATACTAAAAAACATTCCGTTAATTTGTAGCAAAACTACCATGTAGTTCTTCACTTTAATTCTGATAGGTTTTCTCTGCCTAAAACTCTTCCAGAAACTCTACGCTGGCCTCTTGTAGAAATATTTCCATCGTCTTCGTTATGCTATATATTTTTCGAGGGTACTTCTTGGATGATTCTACAAGGATCCACCAAGGGTCATGGCTTCAAGGCTAGCAACGCGATCTTAGTGGATCAATAGCACGATATTATCTCTCGGGTCTCATATCATATAATAATAAAGTTTTGAATAAGACCAGAAATATTTGGGAGAGTCCTTAAACTGCATATAACATGACATCTCAAGTACGGATATGCGTCTTTGTCTGTGACATTCAGCTTTCCATGACTAGGAAAATTGCAGTAATATTCAAAGATCTAAGCTTTGCCTCCCAGCTTAATCTCATGCTCAGAAACTTCTTTGAAGCAGAGTAAACATGGACAGCAAATAACTACAAGACGCTGCAAGGATAGCTTGTGAGCATGGAAAACTCTTCCACCGATAGTGATGTGTACATCACATAATTGGTCATGTTCTCGCATGTTGTTTAAAGCCTCAAAAGCTTTTATAGGATAATAGTAATTGGGGTCGCCAAAAATGTTGGTACCTGTTTTCTGTATAAAATTCAAAGGAAAAACATGTATTTCAAATGATGTGCAAAAAAGTAACACTCTTTATGAGTCGCATGCAGTGAGTATGTAGACCAATCGGAGACATTCTAGCTATGTCAAACACCATCGGTTTTCACCAAACTGGGAAAATGTACCAAAATAAGCAATTTGGATGATTTGTGAGTTTAAAGAAGTCGTACTTCATAAACTATTTATCACCGAAAGATGCTGTCATTGTTTTTTTTTATTGAACTGTGCACCTAGGTACATTTATGCACCTTTTAGGTCTGTATTTTTCATTTTGCATTGTTTTCTCTTGTAAAACATCACATTTTTAGGGTGAAAATTGATCAAAATAACTACAAAATTACGTTTAGCTCAACATTTCCTACCAATGTGGTGAGAGGTGATATTTTTTTCACCACCCGTATGGATTCGTGGCATCTGTGGTTTTGTGGGTTGTGTGACCAGCGGTACTTTTCAGCCCGTTTTGGAATAACCCTTTAATTGGTAAATGATGGAAATTAACCTTTAATTGGTAAATAGATGAAGGGAATTGCTAATTGGTAAATGATGCAATGGCCCTTTAAAAGATTAAGGAATGGCTCTTTAATTTTGTAAATGATGGGATTGTTATTTCGTAAATCGGCCTTTAAATGATAAATTAATGAATACCCCTTTAATTGGTTAAATGATAGAATGACCTTATAATTTGTAAATGATGAAATGGCCCTTTAAATTGCAAATGATGAAATGGCCCTTTTAAAGGGTATATTAAGGAATGGGCATTTAAGTTTTAGATGGAATGACTCTCTTTTGGTGAAATGTTTTTGTCCCCCTCTCCCCGACAGACCAAGAGAGTGCCCTGGTGTAATGAATGACGAGGTTGTAGGCATCCTACAACATGTTCGGCTGTATAATAGTTTAATATCAAGAAAAAATTAAAAAGTCGCATCAACTTGTTTACCTTTCTATTCTGTGCAATATAGTTTTGACATTCCCCACACCCTGACAGACCCATGGGAGGACAGTGTCGTGGATAAATAACTGCTGCGCTTGTGTTATCCAACAGTGTACCTGGGTTTGGCTGTTTTGAATCGATTTCCCTATAGATTACAACTGAGGCTTTCCAATAAACTGCAATTTTTGATATAATTCTAGTACAGATTTTAAGAAAAGTGCATCAATAGTCCATCACTATTTTGAGCGATATACTCCTCATAGTCGCTGATCAGTGATGATCAAGCTATACTCTTTCACTTTTATTATAATATCCCATCCTCACTAGTCCGGGATACCAGTCCCCAAAGGACTGCAAAAATATCTCACACAGATTTTGGGGTTTTTTTTATTGGAACTAACTACCATTACACCAAACGTGGAGTGATTTAGTGTTGTGCGCCCTGTCGCGTCGATTATCCTGTATTTGCCGTGTTATGTAGCACATAAACCACGAGAGCATGCATTATTTTCAAGTGGTTTTTCTTTGTTTTCGCATGAAATTATATTCGCGAATGCACGCTCACCTCAAAATTTGAATATGCATGCGTGCACTACAACCAAAAGTATAGAATTTTATAATACACGCCAGCACGCATGCTTTGACTTCACCTTCAAGTGAAAGCGCTTGAACAGTTCACTTGCCATGGTAAGCAATAATACCAAGGCCAGAACAGAACGTTCATTACCACAACTCATCGAAATTTCAATCAATACTGCATTGTATAATTTTTCACACTTTCTCCCAATGCTTGCTGCTTTATGTTAGTCAACCACGATATTTCTAGTTTTGATTTTTTTAACGCCATCCAAATATGTCAGACAAAGAGTTATTAATATTGTATTTATATTTGACGTGTATAAAATAATGCTCATGTGATTTATGACAGATAAGGCATGAGTGAAGTGCATGCGGGTATATAATTGCATTCGGGTATATAATTGCATAATTGGACGCATTAATAAAGTAAGATCTATGGATAAGCGGGGCACTATGGATAAGTGTGAGCACTACGGCCCCGCTAATGCATATGCTAATTTATTAATGCATCCAAGCATGCCGCCTTATCCTATGCATATTGGTGGAAACATGCATGAATTAAGTGCCAACATTTATTTTCAGCTGGCTGGGGAGTCAAATTATGACGCCATAGTTTGTGGGGCTTACATTAAGATATTGCCAGCGTGGGTGAACATTACTAATTGGCTTTTTTTGAAGAGATTGCATAAAAAACGACGTAGCTCAGCGTGACAACTAAGTAACTGAATCCTTTTGGTACGGGATAGCCATATACTAAAGAGCTGAACGTAAATAAATTGAAGTAACGAAATTCTGCCCATGTAGTTCCACTATTTATAGATGTACATGCTGCGCCTGTTCCTCCTATGAGATTTTGAAATTATGCTCCAGTACCATATGGTCCAGGACTATCGTCCTGGGGCCTGGGGCATATGGCCCTGGAGATTTTTCAGTAATACCTATACTAGTACCACCAGTAGACAGTGGTTGGTAGGGACCATTTTAATTTTATTCAACAGTCTCATTGAAGCTCTACAGCAACAACGTCACCAATATAATACGTGGCAGATAGCAGCTGATAGCCTTTAGTGTACATGACTACTAATGCATGACTGTAAAACTGACATAGCAAATCTAATTCTGTAACTGAATATTGCAACGGGCTGCTCGGAGAACTGAATTTATTAAGAGTATCAGGAAAGATTCCCACAAACACTAAATATCTAATTTTTGGGTATACGCCTATTTACACCCCTATTTACAGTTTAATTTAATCAGCCCTACCTTGAGTTTAGTTACCAACCACTGATCTCTACACACCCTGCAATTTTTGCTTCGGTATATTTTAAGCTCACACACAAATACGTAGTTCGCTATTTATTTTAGCTATTTTGTAATGCACACCTGGCTATTTGGGCTACCGTACGAGACTGTGCCAATCCTTCGTGACGTCGTCGGTTGACCACACAATTTACTATTATTTTGTAGGGTGAACAATACAAAATCATTCCATGTTTGGTGCAATGGTGGGCATACAATCACTTCGCGTTTTGTGTACCGTAATGCCGGGGTACCGTGGGTAGTTCCGGTAAAAACACAAGTTCGTTCAACTCCATGGTTCAACTGTAAGCAAACTGGTGCGGCATGGTACGAAGATGTCGTTGATTTTAAAAAGACACTAATCGGTGATTTATCCGAAAGATGAAAATATTTTAAATTTTGCGCATAGTTTTAAAAGTGAAGAATAAGTCTGTTTGATTCTCTAAGTTCCTTTTTTTCCACTGCACTGAAGAATACCAAAAAGGAAGAAAAAGCAGTGTCCCAAGATAGAATCTTCCATTCAAATTACCGTGTTTGTAGTTAGTGTCCGTACGGACAAACACTGACTAAATTTCCGATTTTGTCCTTATAGTTGCTTGCTTCTGGTCGATCATTTGCAAGGTATTTAGGATACCTAACTGTTACAAAAACTCAAAAACGACTGATGTTTGATGATTTTTTCGATTTTTTCTGATTATCAGTCACTGATATGCCCTTTAAATGTTAATATGAAAAGGAATACTGTAGACAATGATCAATAATTGGAATATCGGAAAATAAAGAAATTTGGAATCCTGGCAATCAAATAAGTCTTTCGGAAGCCTTGCTCGGATACTGCAATGATTTGTAGGCTGAATGAAGTTGTTCTCTCAATGATATCAACTCTTGGTAATTTTAATGAATCAAATTCAAATCGAGAGTTTCCAAATCAATATGCAAAGAAAAAGTCAAGGGAAAGAAAGGATATATTGCTAACTTAAGTTGACCAGTGAGTTGAATCGTGCAATTTACTCAAAACAATGACATTTTGCAAGAAATTCTAATTGTGACCACAAAAAGGAGGACTTGGATGCAAAAGTCATTGATTGGATCATTGTGCGGACCATAATAAGGTTGCACCAGAATAAAGCGAAAAACAGTAATACATATTTTCTTGTTCTTATGGTTGGAAATATAAAACAAATAGTATAAATACGGAAGCATTATAAAAAGTTGATAACTGATAATGGGTCCGTCCGTTAATCCAAACGATATTTTAGATTGCAGTGGGATTATTATGAGAAAATTTGTATATTTGTAAATGTGTTGCATAATAATGAGGATAATGTTTTTACAAGGTAATAATATTCCAATATTCCTACTTCATGAAGATGGAGAAATGATTTGGGAGGGGAAATTTACTCAAGCCGATTGCTTTAATGTCTTAAAAAGTATGCCTAGAAATAAAACCCCAGGTAATGTTTGCCAAGTGAATTTTATTTAAGATTTTGGAGTATAATAGGCAAGTTTGTTGTATAAGTTTGAATTTAGGCTTGGATAAATGGATAAAGGTGAAGTTGACCTTTCAAAGACAAGCAGTTATTACACCTCTTGAGAAAGAAGCAAAGAATTGAAAATAGGTCACCACACACGTAATCAAAGCACAGAGCGCCAGGCTTGCATTGAAAAGCGATTCTGGGTATACGCGCGCGCGGGTATGACCACAAGTGGATACTTTTACTTATCCCTAGATAAGGAAGCCTATACCAACAACACTACGTAACTGGAGGGAGAACGCTCGTTAATTGGAGATACAAAGATGACCCCCAAATAACGCGCCTTATCTATAGGTTAACAAAGCACTGAACCCCAAATACGCGCCTTATCTTAATGTTAACAAAGATTTCTCGAGATTAACAGGACGCAACCCAATAACGACATTATCTGGGGGTAACAAAGCTTATCTCGGGATAAGGTCTCTTATCTCGAGATAAACACTTCGTTTAATGGCCCCCCCGATTAACAAAGCTGGAACCCCAAATAACGCGCCTATCTGGAGTTAACAAAGCATGACCCAAATAACCCGCCTTATCTTAAGTTAACAAAGCTTATCTCGAGATTAAGAAAGTTGAAACCCTAAATAACGGTCCCTATCTTGGGTTAAAAAAAGCTGAACCCCAAATAATGCGTCTTATCTGGGGTTAACAAGCTGATACCCCAAATAACGGTCCTTATCTGGGGCTTTAAAAAAGGCTTAGCCTACCGATAAGAAACCTATCTAGGGCATAAGGGCCCTTATCTCCAAAAAAAAATACCGCTCACTGAACCCAAGATAAACAAAGCTGACTCCAAATAACATTCTTATCTGGGGTTAACAAAGCTGAACCGCAAATAACGGTCCCCCGTTATTGGGGTTCAGGGTGTGTTATCTCCAGATAAGGCCCGTTATTTGGGGTTCAGCTTGCTAACTCCAGATAAGAGTGTTAACTCAAGACAAGGACCGGATTTGGGTTCAGCTTTTTATTCTCAGATAAGCTTTGTTAACTCTATATAAGGACCGTTATTTGGGGTTCAGCTTTGTTAACCCTAGAAGAAATAGGGACGTTATTTGGAGTTAAGCTTGTTATCTCCAGATAAGGCGAGTTATTCGGGGTTCAGCTTTTCTAACCCTTGTGATAGGGAGTGTTAACTCCAGATGCGGGCGGTGCGTTAGTTGTGGGGTTAGCTTCTTATCTGGAGACTAAGGGTGCCTATTCGAGATAAGAGACCTGACCCGAAGTAACTCTTGATTAAACCAGCTGATAAGGGGTTCGATATTGGGGTTCAGCTCTTGTATCTCGAGATAACTTTGTTAACTTAAGATAAAGCGCGTTAATTTGGGTTCAGCTTTGTAACCCTAGATAAGGCGCGTTATGTGGGGGTTCAGTTGTGAAACCCAGATAAGACGCGGTATGGTTCAGATTTGTTATCTCCAGGTAAACGAAGCGTTAACCCAGTTACGTAGTGTATTGGAGATGAAGCTTCCTTATCTAGGGAATAAGAAAAAGTGATTACTTTGTGCTTCCAGTTAAGGACTGTTATTTTGGGGGTTCAACAACAGTTTTTTGTATCTCTAGATAAGCTTGTTAAACTCTCTATAAGGACCGTATTTGGGGGTTTAGCTTACACTAGATAAGGCCGTTATTTGAGTAAGCTTGTTATCTCCAGATAAGCGCGTTATTTGGGATTCAGCGTTGATACCCTGATAAGGATTGTTAACTCCAGATGAGGTGCGTTATTTGGGGTCAGCTTCTTTATTTGGAATGCTAGGGTAACACAAGTCTAACAAGTTTTTCTTATCCCTAGATCAAGGAAGGCCTTTCTCCAAATAACATACGTTTTTTAAATGGAGATAGATTAACGCTTCGTTAACTGGAAATTAACAAACTCTGGAACCAAACTAACGCGTCTTTTATGGGGTTAACAAAGCATTAACACAAATAACGGTCCTTTTATCGCTAGATTAACAAAGCTGAACCCCACAAATAACGGTCCTAATTGGGGTTAACAACTTAGCTATAGATAAAAAAAAACCTATTTAGGGATAAGGCCCCTTATCTCCAAATAACGCTCAGTAAACTCAATATAAAGCTGAACCCAAATAACGATCCTTATCTGGGGTTAACAAAGCTGAACCACAAATAACAGTCGTTATTTGAGGTTCAGGTTTGTTATCTCCAGATAAGGCCCGTTATTTGGGGTTCAGCTTTGCTAACCCTAGATAAGGAGTGTTAACTCAAGATAAGGACGGTTATTTTGGGTTCAGCTTTGTTATCTCTGGATAAGCTTTGTTAACTCTATATAAGGGCCGTTATTTGGGTTCAGCTTTGTTAACCCTAGATAAGAGCCGTTATTTGGAGTTAAGCTTTGTTATCTCCAGATAAGGCGCGTTTTTTTGGGTTCAGCTTTGCTAACCCTAGATAAGGAGTGTTAACTCCAGATGAGGTGCGTTATTTGGGGTTCAGCTTTTTTATCTGGAGATAAGGGTGCCTTATCTAGAGATAAGAGACCTTACCCCGAGGTAAGGTTTGTTAACCCAGATAAGGACCGTTATTTGGGGTTCAGCTCTGTTATAGCTTGTTATCTCGCGATAAGCTTTGTTAACTTAAGATAAGGCGCGTTATTTGTGATTCAGCTTTGTTAACCCTAGATAAGGCACGCATTTGGGGTTCAGCTTTGTTATCTCCAGTTAACGGAGTGTTATTTGGAGATAAGGCTTCCTTATCTAGGGATAAGGAAAAGTGATACACTTGTGCTTCCATACGCGTGTCGTCACTTCTAACTTCAGGCCGGGCAAAGTATAGCATCATTTCCTCAATTCTGATTGTCATTTTACTAGGAGTGGTTCTCCGCACTCCCAAAATTTATACACTCCTGATGTTTTCAAGTAATCTTGTTAGAAATTTATTTAAAATAAAGGGGAGAAAACAGTAGTACAGTAGCATGTTGCAGGATATGTTGCAAATACGTCTATACAGACAGAGGCCAATATCTTTATTAAATACGGATTATAGAATTTTGTCTAAAAATTGGTAATAGGCTTTACAAAGTTATCCCAACTTTGATTCATAGTGATCAGAGTGGTTTTGTAAAGGGTAGATTCCTTTGGTGAATCTGTTCGTGCAATTTCAGATGTAATGGATTTTATTAAATATCATAATATTTCAGGAATTTACTTTTTTCTTGACTTCGAAAAGCGTTGGACTCTCCTGAGTGATTTTTTATTTATAGCTCTTGAACGCATCAGGAGTTGTGTAGTTTTCAGTGTTGGTGGGCCAAATCACTTATGCAAATGAACCACATTACAACAGGCACCGCATTGTCAGGTGCGGTTTATTTTGGGTGTGCATGTGCATGTACAAAGGTCACGCTTCGTGAATAAATCTCGATCCAGTATAGCGTCATTGCATCGCGTCTTTGACTGGTCATTATCAGGGTTGCCAAACCCGCGATTCGGTAGCCCAATGGGCGACTTTCGCTACTCGCCCCGCGAACTGCAAAGACCCACCGCGAATTCGCGACTTTTGGGCTACTTTTCACTTTCCTTAGGCGACAAGCCGCGACATCGTAAAAAAGAGCACTTTATAGCTATAGTGAGGTGAATAGGCTTTTAACGCTGTTTAATATCACCAATGTGTTCTTGCCCAAACAAGTATTGAAATCAAATTAAAGACCACCCCCATAGGGTCCGTGAGCAACCGTGTATGACAGGGGTGTCAACTTTTTGACAGGGCCGCATTTGTGAATCCCTACGACTATCCGGCCGCAGGCACGTAATGGGGGGGGGGGGTCAAGTTTGCTTGTTTGCCGAATGGGACCCATGGCTACACCAGAGAATCAGAGATGCACGATTTGGGCCAAATTATTTAACACCCAAATTGTTTCAAGTTTCTCAAGAACAATTTTGAACTCTTAGCAAATTTGGAAAGAAATTGGCTCACTTGCGGAAAATTGGAATAACTTTCCACCATTTTTTTTATAAAATTTGGTTTCAGATTGATGAAATTGGGACTAATTTCCTATACATTTCAGAGAAGTTCGGTTTCAGATTGAGGCAGTGAAATAATTCAAATGACATTAAAAAAAATCTATTATTTAAGATAATTAGGCATTTGAGAGTATTCACTTTCTGTTTATACACCTTTCTGAACCGTTTTTCATACTTTTTGTGCTGAAAGATTTCTTGTGGTTTGCGTATTCTTTCCTTAAAAGTCCCCCCAGTTATTCCCATATATGACCTGTTGAGTGCAGTTTGTGTGTTGTTCTGGTGCTTTGTACACTATGCTAGTGGCTTGTTAGAGGAGAAAATCGAATCCTAACTCGCAAAGGACAAGGTGTTTAAACAGGAGAAGTGAGTTCTACAAGTGTCGCTAAACAACCAAGGGGCCCAATCGTGCGGAAAAAGAAAGCTCATCTGATAACTTGCATCATTTGTCTGATCGATCGTCGGTATTCGGACGTGAAAACTCAGCGTAGCAAATAATTGCAATAAACTTAGGTATATTTTACTACTATGATCTACTGTCGTCATAGCAGTTATCGAAGCAACTTTTTTGGACGGGTTGATAGTATATCAATTGTATACTATGCTCTCGTACCGTGAGCACTCTCATTCATCATAGGCCAACGGACTTCATCATAACATGGAAACTATTCAATATGAATATTCGGATTAAAACATCCCGAACCCTCGACAGGGAGTAATCTGAGGGACGTTGCTGGAGAAGATGGAAAGCGTAATCAAAAGACATGCGGTGGAAGGCGTATTTCTACCTCGGTAAAAACAGAGATGCAGAGGATAAAGCAGTGATAGTGACGACGATAGCAAGGGACACTTTGGTTTCAAATCCAAGCGTTCACCACCACAAATCGAAGAGGATGGCAGAGTGTGAGAAAGACATCCTCGACATGGTAGAAGACATTGAATTTCAGGATAGAGACAACATGCCAGTCTCAAATCAAGAATGATGTAAGTAAATAAAAACTCCTCGGACAAAGTTTTGTGAAAGCGGACAAACAACAAGAAAATATACAAAATGGAAGTCAAAGACTACGACAAGAATCCTCAACGCTAACATCACACAAAGTTCAAACTGGCCGAATGAAAAAAAAACCATCAATGACCATATGACATGGAATTCACCAACATCTTCGAAAAACTAGGCAATCAGTAGACTTGAAAGAAGTCACGTTGAAAGATCACAAAGACGATTTCGAAGGGAACCCTAAATGCAGGCTAATCAACCCCACCAAAAGTGAACTGGGTAAAGTAAGCAAAACAATGCTGGATAGAATCAACACCGATATAAGATCCAAAATTAAGATAAATCAGTGGCAAAACACGGCCTCTGACCTAGAATGGTTCAACAACCTAAAGGAAAAACACAATCTGAGCTTTATCATGTTCGACATTGTAGACATGATTACCCCTCGATTACGGAAAAAATACTCAACAAAGCTTTAACATGGGCCAGTCAGTTCACGCATATATCAAAACTGGAGAAAGAAACAATAATGCATAATGTTTAAAATAATGCATAATGTTTAAAATCTGTGTACACTGTTAAAAAAATACTGTAAATTTTACAGTAAAATCCTGGCAGCAATTCTGCCAACAAATTACCGTAAAATTTACAGTATACTGTAAAAATTAATTTAATCAAAACGCTTAATAAAGTTTATTGCGCAACGCAAAGCAATAAACTGATTTAACACCCGGAAATGTTTCTGATCCCCCATTCACGTTGCCAGGTTTCTGTTTGCTTGGAAACCAATTGTGCCGCATCCTTGTTGTCTTCCACAGCCAATCAGGTTGTTGCATATCACTGAAGGTCACGCAGCGTTCTTGGAAACGGTCACCGGGGAGTTAAGACGCCTTTCTAGGCTTGTTGGTTTTACCAAAATTTTTCCCCTTCCGTTTTGCATTATTGTTCAACCTTAGTGAAACCAACGTATTTGCTTTGATATTTCTGGAATTTTACCAGCATTTGTCGGCATTTACGTGTGTTTTATTAGTGGTTGATTATCAAATTACAACTCGACCGTGATGGGTCGAAGTCGTGGTTCGAACGGGAGAACGAGACGCGGTCGAGGAGGACGCGCAACCAGATCTTCAAACTTGGTAACTATTACTCATCCTCCTGCTAATTCGCGGACGTCGGCGGGGAGTCGCAGTTCTACGCAAGCCGCTAGTTCAGTTAGTCAAACCAGGGCCGTATCTCAAGCAATTAGAGAGTTATCATCTAGAAACACTAACCAAATCGCCGCATCGGAAGCACAGGACGGGAATGGCAACGCCCATGTTGATGCAGGTGGTGGACGAAGCGTTGATGATCATTTACTGGCTGGATCCGTGGCTGTTCCGCCCGGTGAGTTGCTAAGTGTTGAGCACAATAGAAATAGTAATATGCAACTTTCAGGAACGGGTGTTGCGTGTTCTAACTCTCAGAGATATGTTAGTAGTCAAAATCCGCCGGTTTGGCCCGTGCATGCAAAGAGGTTCTATATAGATAGAGAGGCAAAACGTTACGTAATCTTTAGAAATTCATCGTCTCCCATGTTTTGCCGACCACAAAAGAAAACATAGAGTACCAACAATAGAAAGCAATGGCTGCCTCCGCTTCTTCCACATACTGTGGGTGCCGCTTTGCATATACACTAATCGGTAGTGATACAAATTAATGTATGTGTTAGAGGTGGCCAGGTGTAATAATAGTGTACCTGGATCATTGTGCTCAGATACTCTTTTTTCTCATAATGCAATGCGCGCTTAGGTGAAAAGATGTATTCATTGAGGCGGTTTATTTAAATCAAGACGACTGATGTGTCATTTCATTCGTTGTGTGGCCATGGGTAGGACAAAATTAAAACCACCCAATAGCACCCCACATCCAACAACTGACTTTTGCCGGATTGTTTGTATCGATTTAACATTATGTGTGTATACAAGCACCCAAACTATAATTATTCCGTGAATATTCACAATTCATCGCCCAGCACGGACCGACTGGTTTGATGGCTTCACCACCTTGCGTGCATGTATCGGTTGCCTCCCCTTCCTTTTCTATTGCCTCAAATTCAGGAGTACGGTGACCAATTGTTAAATAACTGGGTTACCTCAATATCAATATGCAATATAGCTTGACCACAATCGGTTCACAACCAGGTAATAATGCTATAGTACGTTTTCTGCATACTAGCGCTCTTTGGTGCTTGTGATGGTGCCGGATGATGATCAAAGTAAAGAGTACTGTCTTCAGGTATATTTTCCAGTTGTTCCAAATAGATCACTTTTGTCAAACCTTCGGTCATTTATAATCTGAAAGGTATGCTGTCCTGTAAGTAAGTTTAAGCTGCCCTATGCAAACCTATTACAGACCGACCAATTCTTGAATACCATTTATGACTTTGGCAGCTATTTTGATGTTCAATTTAAAAAGAGCTGGAATCGAATCATTTGCGCATTAGTTGGAATGAAAAGGCTTTGAAAATGGTGACCTGTGAAATCGCAAGTGAATGGAATCACAAAGCTTCTAATCTTTTAAAATCATGGAGTGTGGCTCAGTTACCGTCATTGCAGGGCCACATTTATTTTTACTTTACTTTCTTTCATGAAGATCAAAGGAGGTGATTAGATAAAAAAAAAAAAAAAAAAATGTAATCGGGGACAGTCTGATGTGTAACATGGATGTTAATGCCAGCGTACAATGGATAGGGTAACGGTATTATTTTTTGTGGTGGCCATTTTTCACATCTCCAATCATGATATTGACATTTTGCCCCTTGGTACGTAAGCCATCCTCTCCATGCTAATGGAACGGCTTGTTCACATGGTTGGAAGATCGTTCTTGGGAAAAACGCATAAATAGAAGCTTAATTAGCAATGCAGGGCATTCTATTCAGAGTACTAGCAATTCAGGGATTGCGGGAATATGTCAAGTGGAATAGGCGTGAATACTTCGTCAATACCAAGAGTGGTTCAGCCCCCCAAAGCAGGTTCTATAGATAGAAGAGGCAAATCGATACGTAATCTTTAGAAATTCATCGTCCGAGTTTGCCGACCACAAAGAAAACATGAGTACCAACATGAAGCCAATGGCTGCCTCCGCTTCTTCCCACATATTGTGGGTGCCGCTTTGCATAACACTATCGGTAGTGATAAAATGATGTATGTGCTAGAGGTGACCAGGTGTAATAACGTGCACCTGGATCATGTGCTCAGATTAGGTGAAAAGATGATTATTGAGGCGTTTATTTAATCAAGACGACTGAGTTCATTTCCTTCGGTGTGGGCCATGGATAGCGACAAAATTTAACACCCCAATAGCACCCAACATCCAACAACTGATATTTTGGCGGATGTTTGTATCGAATTGCATTATGTGTGGTATACAAGCCCCCAACTAAAATTATCGTGCAATATTCCAAAATGTCGCAGACCAGCACGGACGATGGTTTGAATGGGCTTCACCCCCTTGGTTCACCTATTAAGTTAGGATAGTAACAAACGCAATTGGTGGGGCCGCGTTAATGCTTCTGGTGTTATTGAGAGTGTGAGTAACAGCTTACTGACATAATTGCCCTTCAGTTAGTAACCATTGTGAATTCGATAGGCCTTCATATTCTTTATGTGTATACATTATGTCAGGTTTGTGGTGGAAATTGGGGGGAAATTTTAAAATAATTCACATTATTTGAAATGGCCTGCGAAAGCTGTGAATTTGTGGATTTTGCTACAATTTTTATTAGAGAAGGTTGTGGTCGTCGGGGCATTGAATTCGAACGATTTTCACTCCTGTTAATGAAAATGGGTCATTAGTTTTGAGTGCCAACAAACAGAGGCGCCAAATTAGTTCAATACATATTTGGACTTCTGCATTTCTTACTTACGCAGCAGTGTACTTGCGTGCTCACCCCCACAGGACACAGGAGTTGTTCAAACACTGCCACATTGTTCGCACAGCAGCTGTAGAGGCATGGGCGGGGGATGGCGAAACATATGATTGCAGTTTAGGATGAGCAGATGGGATGAGACAAACAGTTGGTGCCTCAGAGATCTTGGGCTATATTGATGGAGAGCTGTGGGCCCTTTATGTTACAGCCTTCCAGGGTTTAACCAATCGGGGGTGCCAACACGGGTAGTGATTAGAAATCCACAATCTAATAATTCTCGAGACCAAAGCATTGCACCTTCAACAGGGTCCACCCGCTCTAACAAAAGGCAGGTCTATGGAGACGGGTTTCGCAGGGGGCGGTGCTATGATTTAACAGCTTTTAGGGATGTTCAAGGTCACACGGTGACCAAATTTGCACACAAATGTAGTAGGTGCAATGGTGCCGGGCATGGGGTCCAGGATGGCAACAAGGAGGAGGAGGTCAAACCAGGGTGCCATCTGTAATGTTTTATCATGACAATATTTTAATGATAGTGTTGTAAATACCCAGTATCCAAGTTCTAATTTATTGCTGTAAAAAGCAACGGCAGTTTCTGAAATTAGCATTTTGCTATTTTAGGACAGATCAGTCTTTAGTATTGTACGAGACATTTTGGCCGTTGTTACAATATACATGTTGAAATTAATTTGGCCATGATGGAATTTCTCTAATTGCATTTTGCTGTTAGGGATTAGACTCGGCCTTAGGGTTGTACTGTGGCTATTGAGTCTCTATTTACTGAGTTTATGTATTTGTAAAACTGTTGGACTTCATAATCACACGCGTTTTATTCATTTTGTTGCAGGTATTAATCATCCAAGGACTCTTATATGGGTGACAGCATTGTTTTTTCATGTTGGTTAAACTCAACCCTCAACTGCCAATATGGCGGGGTAGTGACATGGAATGGTCTTGTCCGATGCAGATTGGCTGGTCTTGGAACAGGCTCCGGAGGATATTACAGAGGAATGAGTATCCATCTACCCTGTATTATCTTACATTTGGGTAACAAAGGACATTTTCGTTAATAATCTGGGGCACACTAGATAAGAATTAAGGAGAAGATATTTGCCATAAATAAAGAGTATCATTACCACCACACGCACCGCATTATCTGGTCAGAATTTTATTAAGAGCTGAATGAGTTTAAGAAAGGGACAGGCGAACGTAGCACCCTCAATTGAACGATGTTTGCTAGCAAATTTTTTAAAGGGTATGCATGTGTCTTATGTTGTGAAGCACACATTCTTATCAAAAAACCCGAACAGAATGGGTGTATTGGTCGGATAAATGAATTTGGATACCCAAGAGATGAGTCTGTTTTTCAAAAATTTATCTGTTGCATTATTTAAAAAAATGCTCATCTAGTAGCATTCCATTACCCAGATGGCCAGTTAGGGATGAGCAAGTAGTAGCATAAATGATGAAATGTTGCTATCAGTAACTAGATAGTTGTGAAAATGGCGTTGTGAGAAGGGTTCTCATGTTTTGTTTTGGGTGGCGGGGGGGGGGGGGGGGTGGGCAAATTCTCAAGGTGAGAATTTGCTTGGCCCGGATATAAACATTTAAGAAATTGGTCATTTGGGTTCTGAACCTTCCAAAAATTGGAAACATGTAGCCATATATGGATATATAATTATATATATATATAATATATATATATAATATATATATATAATATCTATTATATATATAGATTAAATGAAATTGGTACAACTTAAATTTAAAGTTAGGTTATGGATAGGTCGTTTCTTTAAGGTATACAGGTTATTCCCAATAAGGATCAAATATGTAGTTAGGCAATATCATTGGATCGGGTCTTCTTTGGCATATTGCTGTGGAGTGGGAGAACCTCGGCGCGGTTTGAATAATTTACTGCTCGGGTTGAGTAGCATGTACATGGCATTTAAATTGGGAATTATGGATTTAAATTTAATTGGAATTGTATTCCATTATAACAGGAACTTCGAGAATTATGAAGTTATTGGATACCTTCTTGGCAATTTGCTGCGGGTGGGAACCTTAGTGGTTTAGTACATTACCAGCCTCTGAGTGCTTTGAAATTGCAAATAAATTGGAAACTGGAATACAGAATTTTGGACATCTTATGAATTTGGATTGAAATGAAATAATAAAATAGGGTCAATCCATGGCAAATATGCTCGCTATCAATTCATAATTGTCTTCTGCGTTTCATTTCTCGGGTGGTTAAAACAATATATTTGGTGAGTTATACAGAGATTGGGAATGGTGGCGGAGAATTAAAAAAGCATGACGAAACCCTAACTTAGTAGGACTATTCCACATTTTTTTACAGTGATATACTGTAAAATTTACAGTTTGTTGTAAATTAGTTATTACATCAACTGTAAAATATACAGTAAATTTGAATGGAAAACCTGTAAAAGCATATATTTTTTACGGTGGTTTGGTTTTGTTGCAGAATTGCTGCCAGGATAGATTTTACTGTAAAATTTACAATATTGTTCCCCGGTATATTTTAGTACTTAATGTATAATTGAAAAATTATAGTAGACTGTATAATGATGTGTTACTCATTAAATTTAGATAAAGTCTTCACTTTAAGATTTTGTCATTATAGGCCTGGAAAAATTGGACATAAAGTTACAGTATTTCCTTTATTCAACTTACAGCCCAAATCCTTAAGTTTTAAAGTATACAGTATTTTCCTGTAAATCACTGTCATTCATTTTTTACCTTGTGTTTACATCTGAAATTTAGAGGAAGTGCCCAGAAAGGAAAAGCGGTAAAGATAGAAGGCAAGCGGGATATCTTGAAATACTACTTGCACCTTGGTACTCTGGGCAGCTCAAAAGTCTCACCACAAACAGGCTTGTGATGGTTCAGTCTGTCCAATTTATATGACAGCTGAGGGAATTGTTCTTCAGGTATTATGTTCGAGTCTCATTTAACCTGTCTTTACCAAGCCTTTTTTGTAACACGGTCTTTACCAAGGGGGGGGGGGTTTGGGGGGTTTGGGTGGTAACAACCCTCCTCGAGAATTTGTTAGTAAAGCAAACCGATGGCTTTTATATGATGTTGTACCATGGGTAACTTGGTTCCTCTAGCTCTTTCCATGATACCAAAAGTAGTAAGTACAAACATACCTAATATGGCGTCACAATGACGTACATCAAGTCCGCGCGTCGGCAAAATTGGCATTTTAGACCGAAAATAGGCGAAATCCAAATTTGCGCTAAAATAGCAGGAGGTATGTCGGATTTTCATGGCGGTTTTCAGCTTATAAATGATGGCATTTGGCTAGTTTTACATAAACATAGAGTTGTAGAGCCATACTGTGCATTATATTTTCAAAAAATGCACCATTAAAATACTCCTGGTGGCAAACCACCCCCCCTACCCTTCGACTTTGACGGCATACCCTAACCCCGGTGAAGGTGCTACCTTCACATTTTTTTCGCTAAATGACAGGAAACGATTACTAGAGCTTTTACGAAAGTTTTTGCATTTATAGCGAAAACCGGTGCGAAGTTCACTAGGGGGACCCCCCCCCCCCCCCCCTGGTAATAAGACGGTGGGTTAAGGCTTTTTGAGCGCAATCATTATCTTTCAGTGATTGCAGTGTTGTAAAGCCACTATTAGCGATGTTTTTCACAATGTAAAACAATATCGCGCCCAATATTTTTCATCAAGTCATTTTTTTGCACTGTTGTATTGGAAGTGTGGTAGAAAGGCCCCTGAGTGGCTAAGCGGCGTACACTCAGTATTGTCAAGAAATTGTAATTGTGATGCGTGTTTATAATAAAAGTGGGATCCGAACAACTTTTTAAGGCCCTAGAAACAGTCCGTAAATGGCATCTTCGAGACGGCTTTTAAATGCTCAAGTGTCGTTTCAGAACAGAATATAGGTGTTGACATTGACCTAGCTCTACAATTTAGAGACAAAATCGCCATTTTAGATTTGGGGAAAAATGACGATGCCCGTCAGTGGCTTTAGATCATTTACTACCCACGAGACCACAAATCACTTGGAGGACCTCCTCGAAGTCTCAAGAAATTACCTCGAAAATTATGTGGGGGAGCTGAAGTTATTGGACTAGCTTTTCTACAGGAAGCCTGCATAGACTTTCTGGAAGAGTTACTGGGCAGGAGATACCTAGCAGATGAAAGTGACGAAGTACAGGTGAGATGTTACAAATACAGAAATAAATGTCTAAAACAAAACATATGTGTCTCGTATTTTTGGACTAATCCATTGACGTATGGGGGTGAGAGGTGCGCGGCACCCCGGGATTCTACCAACAAAGGCTCAAACCAGGCAGGTTTTAGCTAATATAGTTGCTCCGTTCCCCGGTACTGAGCAAAGCGTCCTGTATACGTGGGAATAATCATTGTAAAATGATATAATTCTGACAACTGATTTTATATTGGAAGATGTTGCTAATAATGCATATTTCTACTTGCAGTACCACTGAGTGAGAATGGGTATCAAAGGGCCAATTGTGCCAGGGCGTATTTCCCTAAACGTCCCTAGAGGAAAATCTGACGATCACCGCAAAAAAGGGAGGTAGCGGGTTTTTTTCTTGTTAGATCTAGGAGCAATTTCACCTAATCCAAAGCAGGGGTCCGGTCCGTAATTTTTTCAAAAGTGCATTTTTTTTAGCGCACTTTAAAAAAAATCATTTAAAAATGCAGTTCAGGGACGTTAGGGATAGCTGTTGAAATTGATTGCTTTGGGTAAAGTTCCCAGTACAAGAAACTTTGATATCCAGTGCGTGGAAAAGCATTTTCTTTACATTTTTATGTTATAGTCGGTTAAAATAAGGATAGTGGTCACTTCACATTATTTTGCTCCTATCATTTAATCTTAATGACCCATTAGGAACCACACTGTTAAAAATGTTCCTAATTTTATCAGACTTTACCTTTTAAATTACGGTAAACCCCAATTATTCAATAATCTTCACGCTTTATTACCTATACCTAACATAAAATTACAATTTGGAAGCAGAAAAAATGTAAATAAACAGTGGCTAAAAAATATACTACACATTTTGAAAAAAGGTAGTATTAATACGCTGACCGTTATTATATTTTCCGTAATATTACGTTCTTTTGTAACTTACTTGTTTTTAATGTAAGAATACGAACAATGAAATTCGTTTACCTATAAAATGTGTTAAATAACGTCGAAAGTAACGTCATTGAAAAAATGTAAATCTTATTTTTAAAAATAGTTTAAAAACTCTTTTCCTCTTTTTGTATTATATTTAGTTTAATTTGAAAAAAGTAGTACACACACATATATTTATATTTTAATTTTAGCATCTGCTATCAGTAAAATCATGTAGTGTAGTGGATAAGGTTTAGGACTGGTAATCTTAAGGCCCTGGTTCGAAAAAAAGTAGTACACACACATATATATTTATATTTTAATTTTAGCATCTGCTATCAGTAAAATCATGTAGTGTAGTGGATAAGGTTTAGGACTGGTAATCGGCCCTGGTTCGAAACTATGTAAGGTACATGTATTAAGTTTATTCATATGCTGATTAAGTAATTGGTGACATTAGAATGTGTATATTACCATATAAAACGAATTGTATAAACTGGTTTAAATCTTTATTTCTTCACGTTTTCCCTTTGTTTATTGCCTTTTTTCTCAAAATTGTTTGCCTGAAATAGGCCTATAACTTTTTACAACCACGTGGTAACGTAAATACAACGTTTGTATGATGCCATAGCTACAACGTGAAAATTTTGTCAGAGGATTGTAATAAAGTTTTAATTCTTAATATTGTTTTAAACAAGTCAAAACCAACAATAACGTTGAAGTTGAGATTTTACGCCGTTATTTTACGTTCCCGGCAATGGCTTCGTATTTTTACGGCTCCAGTTATTTTACGTTCTGCATGTAGTGAGTCCCAGCTGCCAGTCAAATGCCTGTTTTTTTACAGGTTTATTTTTAACAGTGCAGGAATGGATTTTATATCAATTTAGCAAAATAAATTATATGCACCTGACAAAGAGGGGACAGAAACAGTGCATTACTTGAATGTAGATCGATAAAGTTATTCTTGATTTTATCACATAAATAGACTTACCTACTATTGCCATTGTTGACTTATGTGATGCACACAGCAGCCAACAACATCCCGCTGTGCATGGATTACACCAGCATCAGTTCACGCACTACTGCCATTTGAAAACACGGACATTTAGTTCGAATTTCCCAAGAAAAATCGAAGACCGTGTAGGATTTTTGTGGTCAAAATTGGTTCTTTTTATACCACCTGAAACCGTTATACAGAAAAACTTCTAACCGGTCACGTATTTTTGTTTTAAATCCTTATTATTAAACCCGGATATCAAATTTTCACAGACGCCTACTAAAGTCTGTTGAAGAGACGTTATTTGAACAATGGCAGTCATAACAATAGCTCAGCGGGATGTTGTCGGCTGCTGTGTGTGATGCAGGTGTAGAAGTAATTATTGTCCGCCGTACTCATAGTCCGGCTACAACGGTAAAGAATAGGGCACTCGATTCAGTTGACTCTTCACGCAACATTAGTTTCAAGCTTTATTCCGTTATCGTCTATGGAGTCCGGACTGTGGCCCCCGGCGGACTATAATTACTTTCACACCGGGCGCACATTATAAATGAAATAAATTAATCTCTCTGTACTGATTCGCTGATGTCATAATTATTGTGCGAAGTTTTCTAACCTTATTTTGGGGCTGAACCATTGACTATGTGGAGTATGTTAAATTTTAGCCCACATGTTATTTTCGTGAAAATTGTTCCCTTTAAAATTAGATAAAACATAGACCTATCATTTAAGATGACATAAAAATACATGAATATATCCCATTGGTAGCTATTGGTTGACAGCTATGCAATATATTATCGTATTGCATGGTAACTAGAGAAGTCATATTCCTGTATTACTAAGTGCTTACACAAGTCAGTCA